>NGKJ01000072.1:77608-137633 GCA_002162495.1 Myriosclerotinia curreyana | reverse complement strand
TCTGGAATCTTCTCCCGTCAAAAAAGGGGAAATCTTTATCTCCCCGACGTTCATGGATAACATTCTTCAGGAGAGGGAGAGGTAACGATCATTCTGGGCCCTAGAATGCAATAGGAGAGGAGAAGGATGCGGGAGGAGGAATATGGGTGATTTTACACGCTGGATTTTAAAAATCCTCCAAGATGGGACATGCATACAGAAGGCATCGTTGACGAAGGAAGCACAGAGAGGTTGGATTAGATTCTTAACATTGCATTAATGATACAGGCTCGTGTATTATATCAATACAAATTAGGACAAGAAACTCTATCAAACTGAGGTAATCACCAAATTAGTTCGCTTGCCATCTGGTGATCTAAAGTTGAAGTGATTGCTATACAATAACCTTATAGTCTTTAAACTATACGTAATATATATATGACCTAGATTTTTCAGAAAGTCGTCAATATGAACCTCGGCATTAGTCGGTGCTAAGGAAGATAGGTACATTTAGATGCCTAGCGAATTAGTGACTAGAACTATTTGTTGATCAATACATACCTACTAAGTCGATTTTCTCGAAATATATAGCAAATCCACTCCACGGGTTACTTCAGGGGTCACTTCAGGGGTCACTTCGGCAAATTTGAGTGAGTGGCATGGAAACGCGTCGGCCCAAATGAACATCAAATGAACCTCGGTCAAAATGAATTTCTTATCAAATTTCTTTGTATTATTGACCTCATCGCATATGCCTTGATTCAAGCTTGCTTCATAAGAGATAGCACACCATTCATTAAAATAGAAGTTTCGCAAAAATTCCCATCTGGAAAATCTCACACTTCTATACGATACGAAAATGACAAATCGTCCAACGCTTGTTCCACCTCCTCCTATCAATCCCTCGAAATCTGCCATTGAGAATGTGTTAGAGCTTCGAGAACTCAGTCAAATTGCGCCGGTAAGCAGTTGTGGTTACTCTATAATCCCGCGCAAGAATTACTTCATCGAACTTGTAAATCTAATCATACCCCCACCAGGATATCTTCACAAACACTCATCCCTTATGGCACCCCCCTGGCGCACGAGGTGTATATGGAGGAGCAATCATTGCACAGTGTCTTGCAGCCGCACAATGTACCGTCCCGCATAACTTTACCGTACACAGTATGCATTGTTATTTCGTTCTAGCTGGCAACTCCGATTTACCAGTTATGTACTACGTCGAGCATGTTCGCGAAGGCCGTTCGTTTGCTACCCGCACAGTACAAGCACGTCAAAAAGGGAAATGTATTTTTACGACCACAATGTCGTTTGTCAGGGAAAATAGTGGAGGTAAACAGAAAGTCGAACATGCGGTTCCACTACCCAAGGACATTAAACAACCAATTGAGGATGAGGAACTATTGCACATGGACATGAAAGCCAATAGTCCATTTTTTAGTCAGAGACTTGAGATATTAAATGTGGAGTCTGGGGTGCCGCATCAACAAAGGACGAGGCAGTGGATTAAGGCGAGGGGGAGAATTAGTGAGGAGGGTGGGCATCAGGCGCATCTGAATGCATTGGCATATATGAGTGACAGCTATTTTATTGGAACTGTGAGCAGGATACACAAGCTGTGGATGTCCGGAAGGGAAGAAAAGAGGGAGGAGAATAACGCGAAGAACGCTGAAGAGAGTGATAAGAAAAAGTATCAGAGGAACATAAAAGAATCAGAAGGTTTCGGAGACGATATGAATAACGAGAAGAGGAGACCAGAGGTGGGGATGATGGTGAGTCTGGACCATACGATATATTTCCATGAGCCGAGGAGGTTTAGGGCAGATGAGTGGATGTTCAGTGAAATGTCGAGTCCGTGGTCAGGGGATGGGAGAGGGGTGGTCACACAGCATATATTCACCAAGGATGGGACGCTAATTGCTACTTGTTTTCAAGAGGTATGTTATAATTTTTGAAGCTACGGTCGGTTTGTTACTAATGGGCTGAGTAGGGCGTTGTAAGACTTAATCAGGATGGCTCGGAGAAAGCCAAGATATAAAGGGGTTCTGTTGATGAAAGCTATTTAAGAAACTCAGGCTAAAAGGGAGTTCTATTTTGGACAACTACTTTAGCGAGACCGATGATTTACAGGTACTAGAATGGGGCTGGAGGTGAGGGAGAAGAGTATGTCGAGTTGTACTTTAATAGATATTGAGATTTCCTTTGCGATACCATTTCTCTACTAACGGGAGGGTTTGGATCTTAGAGCAACCCGAGGGCAACCTAGCAGAGACCTTGAGGAGGGGTCAAACATTCTAGATCTTGTATTTTTTGTACTATTTCCTTGCACCATCGCATAGAAAGAAGCTTTTAAGATGATAAACTGCAAACTGCAAACTGGTGAACGCACGGCTAATAGCTCTTCGGCATTGCGTGTATAAACATGTGATTGTGGATCGTCTAGCTGAGCTGTTCTTTGACAATAAGTTTCACGGATATTTTATACCCTCACCACTGAACTTTTAAACCCCTTTTTCAGGAGTATCCCATTGCCTACCATTTGCAGCCACATTGTACTTAAGTAGCCTTGCCGACCCGGCTATTCAGCCTCGTTTACGTTGCCTCGGAGATTTTGAGCTCCGTACATAACCTGAATTTGATGCCTGGCGATTACAACCATACTCAGCAGGGTCTAAACAAGTTCATTTAATCTAATTCAGCTGACGACGTGTTCGTGATAACAGTTAGCCATACATCTTGAGACTTGGTCTTTACACAATTCACGTCGATAATCTACCTACTCGACTTGCCGTTCTTGCAAACACACCGATTGTGTGAAGTTAAATAGATCTCCGAAATTTTAATTTGAGACCTTGCGCCGCATATTCAATGCATGCCATACGGCAGAAATGTCGTCCCAAGCATCAGGTTCTTATACTGAAATGCTACCCTAAAACAACGAAGGGGGCAGTTGATGTGAAGCCGAATTCTAGTGAACTGAGCTATCTTTTGTTCTATGCGACGACGCGAAGGAGTAAGGTGCAGAAGGTTGGGGAGTTCCTCGAAAAGAAGACTGCAAGTGATGTTTGGAGAGCTAGAATAGGGTTTGTTAATGAATCAAAAGCCTAGTTCTGAGATGTGCTGATAGGAGAAATAGAAATGTTCAAGTTACCCTCCAAATACTGGCAGCTTTGATCGAGAAAGCACCCCGAGACTTACCTCTATTTGCGCCTTACGTTCTTAAGATTTTCAATATCATACTTCGTGCGAGAGATGTTACTATGGTAGAATCCTCAATACCTACTTTCGAGGTCTTTTGTGAAAATCACGATATGGCAAGTCTTTCCGCAGACCAGGAATATCTGCACCAATACGAGGAAATTGTGCGAATCTACGCGTCATTCGCTTCTACGAGAGCACAAACGAGCAGTAAGCCTCAAAGCGCCCCAGTATCTATAAGATGGAGGAGTCTTGGGTTACAAGCAGTCAAGAGCGTAGCATCTTCGGAAGCTTTGGCTACAGTGGCGGGAAGACAGCTGGACGTGATTGTACCGATACTACTGGAAAACATTTGGACGGATAATGAAGATTTTCTTGAGGTACTACAACAACGAGCCGAAACAGAAGAACATATGGGCACGGAAAAATCATTCTCTAAGAGAAGAGCAAGCAATGCAACGGTTGGGACAGTTGATACGGCAGGGGAGAATTCTACCGCTATATCCGGAACCACGGCAGATGCGGATAAATTGGCAGAGGAGAACATTGGTGTTCTGGCTATGCAATGTTTAAAGCAAATATTTGTAGTCAACAACCGAGCTCAGATCCATGGAGCTACGACAGCAGTATTGAATTTTGTTTCGGATCGAGTCAGTCAACAAGAATCGGTTATTCAGGATGGTGCGAATGAGAATTGCAAAGGATGGGCACCCCGCATTTTCGACATGATTGCCAGATGGACCCCAGTCCAAGACCGATATGTCATTCTGGTAACGGCCATGGACAGTTTAGTACGAGCCGACCAAGTTGAGGCCACTCTCATGCAACAGCTTGTCCTCGCAACAATGGTAGACTCTTTGCTCAAATCGGATATCAATTTGATAGGTTTAAGCGTAATGGATATTCTACTGGGACTGATACAGCACATAATGATTGTTCTTCAACTTGGAAATGTTGGTGGACCTCATATTCAGCCAGATAATGGAGCCGATGGAACGAACAATGCAGAGACTTTGAACGCGCAAATCACGTCCGAACCTGCTTCGGTACCAACAGACACCCGAAAGGTCCTTTTGAATCGGCTACAGAATTGTATAGGGGATTTGGCCACACACGTTTACTACGCGGATCAAATATCTGACATGGTTTCTGCGATCCTTTTACGTTTGAAACCTTCGCCTTCATCACCTGTTTCAAACACTGCTGCAGCTATTGAAGACCCAAATTCTGCAACAGAGGCTCTCTTATCTGGCACTAATATGACCGAGGATCCAAATACTGATGGATTCTTCTCGTTCGACACCGCCAAGATCATCGCCCTCGAATCAATAAAATTGATTTTGCTTGTCGCAAGTCACAAAACAATGACTGCTGGAAATTTAGGAAGAAACCGAGTCCCAATCAAGACTTGGGAGGGCACGCAATGGTTATTGCGTGATACGGATGGACGTGTAAGGAAAGCATATGCTGATGCTCTGTTGACATGGCTTGATAGGGAGGTCACCAATACTGATCAACAAATTTCTGACGAGAAGTTAAAGGGATTGGTGAAGAGTCCAAATGACGAATCATCCACAGCCCTCACGAAGCGGGCAGTGTCAAACGCATCAAGATCGGAGAAACCTTCTCGATCATCCCGGACAACATTTTCACAGCTTCTACATCTAGCTATTTACGAAAATGCTTTGCAGTTCGTGGACTATGAAAACGATGTAGTTCTTCTACATCTTCTCCTTACGAAACTTGTTAAGAACTTAGGAGTAAATGCGGTCAAATGTGGATTACCCATGATGTTCCGACTACAAGAGGACATAGAGTCATTTGAGCTACCAGCTCACAAAGTTCGACTTGGAAGCTTATGTCATGGGTATTTCTGGACCTTGTGTGAAAAGTTCGAAATCGAAATGTCACCCATTGGCAAAACAGTCCAAGACGAGATCCGTCAACGACAAAAAGCCATGTTCTGGGTTGATAGCATTAGGTTTCCTCCTGTTCAACTCCATAACCTTGGTACGCCAGGCGGAACAACACCTGAACAAAGACAAGCTCCCACATATGCTGGAGCGGACGCCTTATCACCATTTGAAGACCGGTTCCAATTGGTAAAACTGATCTCTTTGTCGTATGCGGTATCTCTCAATTCCCCCCCAAATAGTCCCCCAACTTCTCCTGGGCGAAGCTCCACCCATCCGATACTCACTGTAGATATCCCTTCATCAACCAGAGATTCCATCATACCAGAAAAGATCAAGGAGGAAATGATGTCAGAATGGAACAAGGAGTCAGTTATTGCCATTGCACAGGAAAGTAGTAAGACTGCCTCAATCAATGGATCCCGCGCAGGCACAACTGCCACTGGCAATCGCAATTTCCTTACCATTAATGGACTTGGCAATGGTAGCAACAGTGGAACGGCGTCACCTACTGGTGGTTATAACTACAAGAGTGAACCAAATTCAGCATATGGAACCACTAGTGGCATTGGAGCGATGTATAAATTGCGAAAAGGCAACGGGCATTCGCCTGCTCCAGCTACTGAATCAAGTCGTGGATCGGTAACTAGAGTTGCCCAATTGAAGCGGGTTCTCTCTGGTCAGCCAACAGCTGTACCAGGTACTAGGGCGGAGGCATCTCAGAGCGATGCGAGTAGTGAGAGCATGGTTAGTTATGACTTCTCAACTTCGGAGATATCTATCAACACATACAATCAGCAGAATGCTTCAGGCGTAGAACGATCCGCTTCTATGCCTTCAACCGGACGATCGAGATCGAAGTCACGAGACAGGGCTCCCAGTTATCCGGAACGACCTTTTACCTCCAACCCTACAGATGTATCACAGGATGGTACAGCAGTTCCCCCTGTTCCACCACTTCCATCCTCGCTTGTGGGTGAACATATCTCGATTCAAGATCAAGCGTATAATCATTCCCCAGAAGGATATCAAACGGGTCGAAGCACAAAAAGAAGTACGAAGAGTAGGGCAGGTGGATATCCAAGTATGCCGTGGGGCGAGGAAAATGGAAATGTGGTAGATCTTCAAAACCTGCTGAGTGGTATTGAAGTTGGTGGGGACGAAAAGGGGAATGTCGGCATGCCTCCTTATTAAGGCATAAAACTTCGAGGTTTCTTACTACACAGAACGTTTAATATTTCAATCGAGATGGTACATTTGCATATAATCTATTTTACGAATGTGTATTACTATACCTCATTTTTGTGAGTATGGCGTTTTTTGGTATTAGCGAAGACTTGCAGGATATCTACTGCTGGGTTCAGCGATGGGGATTGGTTTTAGGGGAAGAAGTAGGGGAGGAGCATCTTGCAGATAATAGGTACATAATGTTGAGGAAATTGAAAACGAATGCACTTGAGATACCATTGACCACTGGGTGGCACTTTAATCGATCTCCTACAGCAAGCTGAGTGAATTCTAATATTCCTACTATTCAAAGAAAGAAAAGTATAAATTTGAAAGGTCTTGACGCAAACTGTAGGCGCACGATCACAAAGCATATCATGGTTCGCAAAGCATGTGCGAACCGCCTAGTCCTTTGAGGCAAAGGAACCGCCTCACATTTTCTTGCCCTTTTCCTAACCTCATCTAATTTATGATGGCCCAATTCAATATTAAGAAGACGCGCGGCCTAAAGTCATCCCGAAGTTGGATATGAGGGGATTGTTGATTATGTATAAAGGGGTGGATGGATCGAGAGCAACGTAACTCTCACTCGAATGATCGGAACGCAGATATGAGACCATGATACTTTGGGTGCTGCGATCCATGATATCTTACACCATTGAAGAAATCGTCACATGCGAACACTCTAGCCTTACGCTCATTATTGAGCTGTGGCTTGTTTGACAGCCCACCACACGTATAGGGCACATGTATGCTGATCATCCGAAAGTTCCATCGCGAATGATGAGCCTCCCAACATTTTGGAGCTGGTTCCCAGAGATATCCTTTGGTTACAGTAGGTAAAGTGACCAAATTTATCTGCGCCTACCCCGAAGGATGCTTCCAACTATTCGTAAAGCCCCTGTCACGGCTTCAAAATTTGAGCGATCAATTTGCACTATTGAGACCTCACACGTTTGCTACAACTCATCGCCATGAGATGAGATATGAAGCTATTCACATTTATGATCTATCTTGTGGCAGCGAAATGAATTACAAATATTGCTGCCATTGATACAAAATTGATCCACCATAATTCTAAGAGATAATTGCAGATAATAATCACGAGACCACAGATATTGGCTCGGAGATTGAGATTGAGCACTTTTTCCAAAACCAGATCAATACATCCATTTTAATAACTAGCTTCTAAAACCTGATTTTTATATACTCATAAATTTTGTACTTTTTATAGATTTAAAATTATTGTACTACCTCTAATTCAATCAATATAATTTCAAATTTAAAAAAACTTTTTAAAATAATATAATATAATATCAATTAGAAAATTATTATTTCAAAAAGTTTTTTAAATTTGAAATTATATTAATTGAATTAAAAGTAATACAATTTTTAATTGATTTTTGATAATTTAAAACTTAAAATAATTAGCTTCTACAACTTTTACAACTTTTAACCCTTCAAATTTTAAATTTTATTAATATAGCTAGAAACTAATTAAAAATTTATATAATTATATTTTTAGTTATTCTTTATAATATAATTCAATTTTCATTTCAATTGAAAGTATATTGGTAAAGTTATTATAAGTTGAAGTAGTAAAATCTAACATTTAAATGGTTTTGTGAAAGTATTGAAATTTAAGGTTTTGGAAGCTAGTTATTAAAATGGGTGTATTAAAATGGGTGTAGCAATGTTCGGCAAAATGCGGGGTGAAATGAAGGAGGGGCATTTGTAGCAACCCTTTTCATGGAATTTTTCGATCCCGAAGCCCGCTCATGTTTTACCAAGATATCCATCCTTTATTCCTTCGCAAGCCATGATGCACGCTTGTCCTGGGAAAAGTCCTGCATGAAACGTTCACTCCTATACCCAATTATTCCTTGCCTACATTCTCTTTACCGATCACGGGTGTGAAGATTGGGAAACGAATCTTACAAAGCGCCAAGTGTACTTCATGTCATGAATGCGGTACATTGGTACGTACCGTGGACCCCAAAAGCCTACTGTATCAAAGCCTAGAAATTCGCTTTCAGCCCCCATGATCAGCGCAGAAGTACTCGATCAGCTTCCTAAATCCAGCAAATCTCTCATCAATTTGGCGCTCTTGGGGGCTGTAGGATTTGCGGTTGTTTCAGAAAGATGGGGGCTAGTTATGAAGGTTGAAAGTAGTATATCATGCTAGAATCTGCTCCAACTTGTGAATCCAGAAACTTTTGTGATTCTGCAACACTTTGCTGTACTATACTTTGAACGCTTGTGCGTGGTCATTCTTTGGACCGGAGCCTCATCGTTTGTCACCCGCATTGAGAGATGTATATTGAAAGTCGTTTTATTCCTTGTTTAGGACGATCCTTGAAAAGCGAGTATAGTTGAGGAAGACTGTTGCACTCTTCATATCATCTGCTCCTCTACCTTATTACACAAAATCAACTGTCTTCGCCGACAGAACTCGTCGCATTTACCCGTCACCGAGTATCTAGAATAATGCATTATTCCTTCGGTACTTCATCTGCGTCGAGTCCGAGCCGGGCTTTCAACGTCCATCCAATTCCAATGATGCGAGGCAAGGCAAACTTTCACTGCGGTGAAAAAACCATCTGTTGCATGAGGGGAAATAACTAATTACCATTTAGGGACTTCATTTCATTTCTATCGAGTCTGTTCTTCCAATCAAAAGACTATTCAACGAATACAGCTGCCTCTATATAGTACATCCAAGATTCATCATGCAGGACTATGCAACTTGCCTCGAACAATTCACAGTCAACACACATCTCCTTTCTGTGCGGTTCTCGCAACCATGGTTATGGACTGCAGTTTATTCCTCTCGATGCAACAAGTCATAGTCCTTGGTCTGCCAAGGATGCTGTTGTTGAATATAAAATAGCCGTCTCCACAGGAGTAGCACTGTGCAATAATACATAGTCACCTCCACAAAGAAGCACAACTCCGTCTTACAGGAAGAAATTGCATTGAATTCTTCACTCTCTCCAAACCACTTGAAGGTTGCAGTCCCAACTTAGACGATATCATACCGGTTCTTCCAATTCGCTAGAACATTGACCTCCCATTTCATACTTCCAGACGATAGAGTCTCCAATAGTTGATCAGGTTTGAGCATAGAACCTAGTTCACCCAACATATTGAGATTGATAACATTGGTAAGTTCTTCTTCTATACCATTAAATATTATCGTTTTGTGACTCAAATCTGTTGTGAACATTGGCATTAACATTACTCCAGTTCTTTCACTTCATCGAGGAACTCGTGCTCTCGTCCATTACATATGAGCAATAAAGTCTTCGCTACCCAAGCAGGACTTTGAGCATTAGGCCCATGCACCTTCACGTCTTTCGCCATCACCTTTGCTTTCATTGGGTCAAGGTCGAAAGAGTTAGCAAGGCTGGTTGCTCGTCACTGTGCTGTCAAAGTTTTAAAGAAAAAGAAAAGACAGCGAGAAAGAAGAGATTCGCTATATTTGGAGTACCTTGTGGAACTCAGCGTTTCTTTCGAAGTTCCTCTAAGAATAGTGAGGATACAAAATCTACTACCGGAGAAAACAGAGAGCGTATTTCCAAGTGGCTCTATCCACCTCTTGAGATGGAATCTATCCAGCCAACCCATGCCTTTCGAAATTCTGTCAAGAATGGCAGTGGAATGGAATGCATCAATTCACCGCTGCATTTTCGAAACTCCCTCATGGAGGGCAGTGGAAAAGAATCTATCGATTCACCTGAGAGCTCTTTTTCATCTAAAGATGGCCATGTAACTTTCAGTACTGGAAGCGTTTCTGAGCTTACTGCAGCAGATGCTATGTTTCCTGAACTTCCAGGGAATTTTATCTTTCGAAGACGTCTAAATAGTATTGCCAATCAGTCTATCCCAACTGCAGACCAGGGCGGCGACTTCAATACTCGGAATTCATCATATACTTCACGAGCCACAATATCTCCAAGTTCCACATTTCACAGTTCTGCTACCCTTTTTGAAATATCAGAAGCCGACTCAAAATCCATCAAAGAACTTCCATCCTCTTATGATGGACAAAATTGTTCTGGAATGTCTTGGAAAACTAACATCCAAGAGCCTGTCTCTAGTACTGGCCATCGCTCATCCCATAACTTGGACATTAATACTTCTATGGAGTTCAGCTTTGTGACCGCAGCAGCTAATACGCAGAATCCGATGGAACCTGTGTATTTCATGCCAGTCTCACCCAGACCGACTTCCAACCAGTCTCCTAAACTACGTGGATCTATGTGCCCTACTATCCAGACGGATATACAGCATTTCAGAGATCGTTTCGGTTCAGTTCAACACCAGGAGGGATTATCTTTGAATTCACTTCAACTTTTATCACCAGACACTGCGACAACAAATACAAGCGGCAGATCGTTTTCAACTGACTCAGAATATGGCTCAGCGGCTGCCGATTCCTGTCACACTTCAGTGACCAGTCCAGGAAGCTTACATTCAGGAATTGAAAAGTTAGGATTTGACACTCCTGGTTTCTACAAAGATGCGCAATTAGTGGGCCTATCAGACTTTCCTCATGAAGAGGACTTGGGACAAGCTTTTCACCCGCAATTCATACCAACGAATAGCAAAGTTGAAAACCAATTGTTAGAACCTTCGGAAGTTCAACATGAGATCGATTTGCAGTGCCGACTGCAAGGGATGCAAGCTTCATATTTACTTGAGCCTCGAGAGAGCCACTTTGAATCCAACGACACCGGACCTCTTCATAGCTGTTTAGACGCTCGTGTGGAACAAATACTTGCAGATATGGATGACACATATTTGTGGAACAATCTGTATGGATGTTCGAAATCCCAGTCAACAACTCAACTGAAAAGTCTCGAATTTTTGAACGCGACCCTGCCCGGAGCAGATCGGTTTGCTAGGAGCGGTTCTGTTCCATTTACACAAGTCCAAAACACTCAGGCTCAGGGCTCCGAATTTTCTCCATGTCGCGAAGAAGAACATCCTTCCACACCTCCTTGGTCTGCAGAAAACGTACGGTAAGTTTCGAAACTGCTCCAAATAGAATTCAAGAGCTAAATGGTCTTTACAGAGGATTCGACTGGGACTTCGATTTTAGCACCTTGCCTGATTCTCAATTTCCGATAGAAGAAATGGCAGCAGAGCCCGCACACGACACTCCGTCGCCAAAATCCGAAGGCAAAGCAAAGAAGTGCCCTTACCCAGGCTGCAACTATAAGCCAAACGGAAAAGAGCAATGGAAAAATGGAAATCTGAGACGCCATATAATCGAACGTCATCTCCCGCTGGTTCGGAAAGTGTGCGGTATAAGCGGCTGCAAGGGAACATTCACAAGGATTGCAAACCTCAATCAGCATAAGGAAAATATTCACAGCATCTTTTTCAGTAGAAAACAACGAAAGCGAGGGAACAAAGTGATGAAGAGGTTGACGAAACAGAGGGCTGGTAGTAAAATGGCAAAGATGAAAAAGATGGCCCTACACAATCCATCACAATCAGCCCCTGGCTATCTGGATGATACTGAGCACCGTATCCAAAACTCCGGGCTGGGTCCACAAATATGACATTCAATTCTTGAATTCGCTTAGAATACTCGACTAATTTAGAGGATTGAAACTATTTGAAATGAGAAATCTATTCAAATTATCAAAATGATGCTGCAAAATTAACATCTGTCGCATATTCGAAGCTTGAATTTGGGATGCTAGTCTCGACTATCGGATACCTTTATACTGAGTCTTGCGGATAACTGTTCACGGATTTCTCTTTTTCTTAATCTCTTTGGATTCAAAATTTATGGGGAGTACTTCAAGATATTCCGAATGTCAGAACGAGCTGGAAATGATGGAGAAGCTGGCGCTTCTATTAATTCGATGATGAGCGGCAGCCATTAAAGACAGGTTCGCGTGGTTTAATGAGGATTTTACTTTGAGATAGGCCTTATTGGGACGGGGCTGTATGTTTCTCTTTTCCTTCTTTCAAAGATAATGAGAACTTTTTAAAGTAAAAATTTCCTACTATTGATTTATCACCTTATCGGCTTTAGGTCCAAAAGGCTAGTCCAATTTATCAATACAGAACTTTTACAAATAATTTTGAAGTGCCTTTGAAACCTTTCACAAGCTACTTGGGGATTTTCTTGCATCAAGCATTTCGAAATTAATTGAAATGAATTTTCAATGCGACGGGGACTTATCAGTTCTCAATTTTATTGGAAGTATTGTAATCTCGAATTTCTGGAATATTTAAACTCCAATTGACTTCTTTCGGTCAGCTCATAATTGACTAACCGGGTTGATCAACTGATAAAGAGGTCGGGCTAGCTGCGGATTAACATTTCTCACCAATAGCACAAAGTACACTGTTAGACGGCAAACTTACTCCATCAATACAAACACTCTTAGTAAAGTAATAGGAAGAGTGTAGCGAATTGCCACAAGGTAACACATTAAAGGTCGGATCAGGAGTTCATGCGGTCACCCCGGCAGAACCCACTACGTATCATCGCGATTCGCTATCAAGGCCAGTGATGTTCAAATCTGATGCGTAAATTTAACGCAAGCCCTGAAATAGATTGTTTAAGAATCATTGGACGTCGAATACGTCCAGCGCAAATCTTTGAATCTAGTTTTGGTACTACTCGCTATTGGCTAACGTTGAAAATTTCTGAATGTAGGCCCCTATCGAGCAGACTGTGGTCTTTATCATCTGACATGGATTTTATGACAGGAATGTTCCGCGAAATTGCATGATTTAGCACCTGGTCATGTTACAACTGTCAGTCAATTTCTCTTAAATATATGTCACGGATCTGAACGATCAAGCTATTCCGAACTAAATTTAGCGGTTATCTGAGTTCGTGTCATCTACTAAGAATGTAATTGGGATGGAAAGGCGAAGTTTTACAGCAAAGGAATTAACAGGAAGAAGGGAAATGCTTCAGGGCAGGACTGTGTGCAGCGTCGCAACGCCGGGGAGAGGCCAACGCTAATAGCGGGGCCACGGCGATTTCCCCCTCGGCTAAGTTACCATATGTAGGTAGTCTAAGCGAAACAAAATAGGCCTTGATGACCGCATTTCCATTCCTTTGGCGAGAATTTAGCTCTAACATCAAAATTCCTCTTTATTCCTGTACATAGTCTTTTGTCCTGCTTAGTGCACGAATGGTCTCAAAGATCGGTGCTACGGATCAAGCATGCTTCCAAAAGCCCAACTGTCCTGCATGGTCAAAAGTTTTACTAGGCTTAGACTATTCCTAGTTTTGCTTCTAATAGTAGATGCTATCGATACTGTAGACTCCAAATTCACATTCCAAAGCCTCATACGTCAAGAAAATAAATCTCAGATATGAAAACTTTCGGGGTCGTATAGCCACGATGAATAGAAATTGTTTGGGGGCTTTAATCCTCATTAATTCAGGTATATGACCAACGATTTCCTCATTACTAGAATGGAAGATTTTATAGCGCGGCCATTATTTTTTCCCTTGATTGCGAAAAACTCGGTACCTAGCTGGGAATTCGACCGTCTTACCTCGATTGTGTTTACAATTTTTACTCACGCCGCCCTATTTTCCTTATCCCGAAGATCGAATACGCCAGGCCTACGGGAAGGAATACGTTGCTTTTAGACGATTTTTTTAGAAGTGCTGGGTATCATCTCATTGCTTTCTGTAGTAATTAAGAACGCCTTCAATCTGCATATGAGCAAATAAGACCTGTTTGTTCATTGGAAAACGAATAAGAGCTATTGCAGATTGAAAGTCCTAATTTCAACAATAATACTCTTCCTTCCACGAAGATGCCAAAAGTTAATTGTCTTGTCATGAAAAATCCTACATTACGCTTTAAAGTGTCAAGTGCCACTTTTATCCAAAATCATGGGGCTTCCGCTTCTCAAGCTTAAGAATATAGGCACGTTTGCGAGGACGCCAGTGATTATCACTCAGATGGTTTAGGAAAGCTAATTAAGACTAGTTTCAGAGCCATTGATGTCAAGCAGGTACTCAGATAACCACTCTTTAAGAAAGTTGGCAACGGAATAACTGAAGTCCTCATAATGATTGAATATCTCTACTAGGATAGAATGAGCATGGAGCTGTATTTTACAGGGCTGTCAAGTATTCTACGACTTGCAAGATTTGTTTACAGGAATAAATCCCATGACTGCATACTCGAATGAGAAATTGGAGTCACCATGACCAAATCAGAATGGGAATTAGATAAATTTGGGATTGGAGAAGGAATTTGAGGTTTGCTTTTTGTTCACCAATCATGCAGGTCGTATTTGGTTGCTAGTACAGGGCGGGTGTAGGTTGGTTGTTTGAGTAAAGCAAATTTTTGTATTTTGTATTTTTTTGTATGTTTTTGGCTTTATTCTACATATTAAAGCTTTTGAATTTTTGGGCTTGTTTTCTTGTTGTGTTAATGAGCTGTACAGAAATCATCTACGAACAATAAAAATTTATAAATAATCTACTCCATAAACTGTTTGATTGAAGATGATTTGGATAAGTGAGCTTTTGATGTGCTTCTGACGTGGAGCGCGAGCTTTGTTCACTGGGTCATGGCCAGCAATACTGGTATGTAGCGAGAAGAATTTTATTGTCAAGGTGTAGATCGCATTTCATGGGACTGTATTGAACTAGAGTAAATTTTTATTGGAATGGAATTTAGGGAAAGGGCAACCTTGAGATAAAAGATGCATGAGAGTATGAATTGTGGTCCCCCTCCTTAAATAAACGAATCAATTATAATACACTAGATTCCAAAACACAGCACAGGACTGCGTGGGCCACCAAGGTGAAGCGTGATTCCTGGAGTAGCTTTCTTCTTGCAGGTTCTCGGCGGGAAGAGCAGAATGAAATATTCTCGAAAGGAAGATATCAGGAAAGTAAATGTAAAATATATTGCATATAAAGATGAAGTTGGTGCCGGCACTGTTTTCTCATTCTCAATAAAAAAACATTTCCAACAGCTACTTTGAAATATTTGAAGCCGATAACCTCGTGTTAAGCTACTACACCTCCGCTTCTGTGGTACCCACTCGAGAATGTCCAATAATTCTTCGACCCACCAGTGAGTACCATTACTTTTACTGAAATGATGTGTGACTCACAAAATCAAATAGATCAAATGCATATGCCAATTCTGGTCAGCAGCCTCAATATACTCAATATCAAGAACCAGCACAAAACACCTACCAGCAACCTGCATACCAGCAAACCACCTACCAAGGGCAACCATACCAACAAAGCCTTTATACCCAATCGCAATATACACAATCTGAAACACAACAGCCCATCTATCAGAGCGCTCCTTACCAAACAAGCCAATACCAGCAAGCTACCTACCAGGATTCCCAATCTGCTTCGACTCCGCAACACGTCCAGTATCAAGAACAGCCACAAGCACAAGATCAATTCGCGCAGCCTGCGCGGCTTACGCAACAATCTCTCCAGAATCTCTCTAGACCTGCAAGAGATAACATGAATGTGTATCTGAGGGATAATCAGAATTTTGAGAGGGTACCGCAGGGGCTGGATACCAGACGGGACATGGGAGTTGAGGAATGGCAGAGAAAGTGGGAGGCTTCTGGGAGGAGATAAATTGGGATGTGTGTTTTTATTGGTGTTAAAATCTTGAGACGGCATTGATGGAATAATGAGGAGATGAGATAGCCGTAATTTTTTTTTCGTGAAATAGGTTCTCTGTAACTAGTGTGATGTATGTTTGACATACCACATGAACGCCGTGAGTGGGATATAATAGCGGGCAGGACGATCAATCGAATAATGGGCGAGGCTATAATTCTTGGAGTGCTGTTGTATTTTTGTATCTCGGGTTCTGATATGACTCTATAGCCCGTATTTCCTACCATCTAGTCACCAGAAACTTGTTCATCATCACTACCAACAGATCTCTATGTGGGGTTCTTGTTGGCCTCAATATCGGATAGTATTGGCCAATCAATAAAATCAGATTTATTTCCAGTCTTAAATCAGAAAGCAGAGTATGGGACTGGAAAATTACGTAGGAACAGATAAATTTGAAGCGAGAGAACAATGGTCAGATGAGTCTATTAAAGCAAAATGATAGGAACTGAAATCTTGCAACAAAAATCAAATAAAAGCAACGCAATCTATAGTATAACATCCATCAAACATCTGCTCACAACTTCCAAAGCTGCACCTCTGCCAAGGAATAGTCAGTCTCATATCTCGGACCTTCGTTCCACTTCAGGGTTCGTCCAAATTCTCGACACATCCACTTAAGATCAATGTGAAAGATAAGACGGATTCAAATATTCGCTTCGCAGCACCGAATGCAGTTCAGAGAGGCATTACTGATACCTTAGCGTCGACCTGTAAAGTACACCAGTCAGTATGCACTCACTGAAAAACTAAAAGAGGAGATTTTCATACCTGGAGGGGCAGGATCGAGCTTGAATTCCATGTGGGTTCTCATGTATTCACGATCTGCTATATGATGTCCACGTGGTTGGTTGAGAGAGACTCCTCCAAAACTATCATCGGAATCAGAGCTAGGCGCAATCTTTCTATAGTTGGCTGGGCCGTCGTTTGGGGGTTGAGGTCCAGGGTTGTTCCAGTAGCCATCAAGTACATAGGGTTTTGAATGAAGATTGAGTCGCTGCATCAGCCTCAGGTAGGATCCCTCATCTAATCTTGAATCGTATTCTTTGGCGTTAACACCTTCTGTCATAGTCAGAAGTTTATGGGGCTGAGTGTAGAAAACATGAGGGATTCGAAAATTGCCTGGACCTTTCCGGAGGAACTCAAGACCACGAAACCAGTAACGTGAACGATAAATTTTGGGGAAGGTTAGATTTTCAATATCTTGATTGCGCCCATAATGTCCATACGGGGTATGTGCAGAAGCTCCAGAAGTCGGAATATTTGGGGAACCATGAGTCATCTAGTCGATAATTATTACATTAGCCGATGTCAACTACTAAACATTGACCTCAATGCTTTTACCTGAACAAATGATAGCGTGAGTCCGCCTGGAGTCTTTTCATCGAGCCCATAGTGCTTTCCAATGATCACCACAGGATGATTGTGCCCATCGTCTATTAGCACGCAATTTCTGTGACATGGATGGTCGTTGACATCCGACCACATGCATTTCAAATCTTGCGTATAGCTTTCAGTTGGAAGAAACAGTATGCACCCAACTTCGATGTCCCGTGCCTGCACAGGTTGGCGAGTTATAGTCATGTTAACGAGGCAATAATAGTTGTGGGGAGGCTGCAAAACAAAATATCGGATAGTTCGCGAGAAGAGACGAAAAAAAAAAGAAACAGCAGAAGATGGTGAAGATCTGCCAGAGATGCTTGCGAGCAAATGAATTGAATACTGATGACCCGAGAGAAAGACGGCCGCTTCTTATACAAAAATTCGAAATCCCCCCAGAAATACAGAAATTGGAATAGCTCTATTTTTATTCATCGACTTGATGAAGCAGCCAAATTCAAAAGATAGAATGTTGAAATTGATCAAAGGATAGTCTCATATATTCTTTGATACCAAAATACGTGACACACGGTTCCGTTCCGTGAAACTTTTTAAAGCCTTTCTCTCTAATTATTGGTGCAGAGACAAGAGTAAAGATGGATGGTTCTAGAAACCTCAATGGACTATAAATATGAGGCATAAGATGACTATTATAGTACTTGGCATAGATGTTTTATTGATGGCGCGATAATTAACGTCGTTGGGGCCAGAGCTTTCGACTTGGGTATCCACGCCAAACCTAAAATCAATTCTTATGTTTCTTTTGAACATTGGAATCCTTTGAAAACTTGTTAATATAAACGTTGTTTGGTTGCTCGAATTCAAAGTACACAGTGTTGTTTCATGTGGAATCAATGTTCCAAAAGCCTGTGCCTGCTTGCGGGCAAATTTCGGGTGGAATGTTCCAGCCACTGGAAATCGTTTCCAGTGATCATAGCATAAAATCTTCAATATAGATCTTGTATCTGGAGCAGTTGTTTCACCATAATCACATATACTTGGACCCAAGAGACATTCACTGTCAATTGAAATCGAAGTTCGAGAAGCTTCTACGCAATTGCTCAACCTATTCTCATGCGTTTAGATTTGCCCTAAATCTGAATAGGGGTGCTTCAAAACTTTTACTCAGCTTCACCTCAATAGCAAAATAATGTTTTAGCTACGCCGAATTTGAAGCCTAATCGTTATCCTGTCATTCATATTACTTTCTCACGAATAAAAGAGGTAAAAATGTTAATAGTTATGTTAAATTTCTCGAGCCATTCCCAGTTTGCTGCCTAGAGTCAAGCCCGCGACGAGAAGCTTTGCCTTATCCTACTTGCTGTATTGAAAAACACCCTTGACTTAACGCGACTAGTGTAGCTGTTCCAGCCATCACATTTGACAGCGATTGAGCTGCCGAGACTACGACAGCACCACCCATTGATTGAAAAACTCAGTTCAATCAAAGTCGGTCAGCATTGCAATCAAATGTGATTTTTGTTGAGTGAATTATCTCCTGTGTCATGGAGTCCATTACCCGCAAGAGCCTTGTAACCAATCCAAATGCTAGATGAGGAGCCTGGCTGCAAAGTCATTAACAACCGGCACAAACTCGATGGAAGAGTGCGTATCGCAGATTCAGTAGCGTCTGCTCCCCAAATCGCAGGTGTTATTCTTAATGGTACAGGTTGGTCACCTTCACTTCAGTTCTTGACTGAGGATCAAAAAATATCACTCGGACTCACTCATCTCCCATCTTCTAAGCTCAAAAGATACCTAGACAACTGGGAACAACTTTCGAAGGGACAGGCCAAAAACTCTTCTCTAACTTCCCGAATTCGCAATCCACCCCCACACTATTGTCGCCCAATAAATCATACGCCGTACCGTATACATAAACCTATCGCACCTCTACATACGCCCGATAGCGATAGATCATAGCGATGACCAATGCATCATATTCATCGGACAAGTAGGCGTAGGAAACTTTTTCCCCGCCGTGCAGTGTCAATCAATGTGGGCGGCCGCCTATCTGGTTGGAAAACTGGCTTTCCCATCCAGCCAGGAACAAGAGAAACAAGTAGTTTTGTTTACAGCATGGAACAGAAGAAGGTACCAGAGTAGTTGAGACAAGGGAAACAACATAGCCCTCGAGTTGATCGAGTATTGTGATAGTCTTTTAAAGGAAATGGGATTGAAGAGTCATCGTCGAGGTCGGTTCCAAGATTTATTTGCTCCAATTATGGTGAGTAATTTTGGGGGAGTGAAGGATGAGTTTGTGTAGAAATGTGGATGCAATGCGAGTAAATGAGATTATAATGCATGCGGGAAGATTTCATGTTCGAGACGAAATTTGACACTGGTAGAATCTCGGCTGAAGAGGAGAGATGATCTTAACTTGAGAATTATATTCATGTCGTCTAAACAGACATCATCTTTTAGTGTTGTTTTGGAGTAGAGGGGCAATATTAACTTCATATCGTCCGGAAAATGAAAGATAAAGTTATCAGTACCTTAAAAGATATTGGAAATTGACTTGATATGATCTAAAGGGTTGAGATCATATGGCAACTTGCTGAAAGAATTAGAATAAGCTCCGTTGAGTCCACTCTGGATATTGACCAAAACCTAGATATGTCAATTCCGGAGTACATTATCCAAGACATTTCGGATGAGTTGTAGATCCCTATCCACGTCGACTTTCCACGTACTGACTGCAATTCTGCATGCCGGCTTCCCTTCCCATTTTGTCCCTGACACATACATCTTTCTTGTGGCATTGATGTTCTTAACCAATTCGTTATTTTTGCTATCTTTTTTTGCCCGAAATATAACAATAATGTGTGTGTTCGCAATCACATCTTCATTCTCCAACTTACCCTTAGGGAGGAGTTCATATTCAGCATGTGCATCCAAAAACTTAGCAATACCCCTTGCTAACCTGACCTGACGAGCAAACGTCTCACCTAAGCCTTCACGACCATACGCTACTAGCACAGCGTAGACTGGGAGAGCTCTGAATCGACGTGAATTTTCGAGACCGATATTGAGTGGTGATGGAATACTCGATGGCCCGGATGAGAGATATGCTGCATTTGGGTTCTGAAATACGGATGATAGAGTTTTTGCTGATCTAGTGAAGAAAAATCCACAATCATATGGCTGATTTGGCAACAGTAAGTAATGGCTCGAAAACATATCCAATATTGGCATGAAATCTGAAACATACCACATTAAGCATTTTATGACCGTCACCTGCGATGGAGTGGGCCAGCTCAATACCCGCAGATATACTTCTCAGAGAGACGAATTCCGAAGTGTCCGGAAGGCTTTGAGCGAAAAGTCCGAAAGCTGGGAATGTGTCAGTTTGAAACACAAGAAAGGCCAATAACATCTTTTAACTTGCCTCCATCAATATGTAGCCAGGCGCCATAAACATCGCAAAGTTTACGGACCTTCAGCATGTCGTCCATTACCTCTGTCGCAAACCCCCCAGTGTTGACCTCTCCAAAACCTAATGAAACAATACTGATTATTCCCCTCGTCTCTCTCAGCAACTCCCGTTCCAAGACGTCCAAGTCTATCTTCCATGGCTCGGATTGGATCTTTCCAATATCCTTAACACAAGCTCGACCAAGACCAACAATACTGGCAGCTTTGTATATAGAGCTATGGGCCATAGATGTCAAGATCTGGAAGTCCTTAACTCCAGCTTTGCTACAGGCGGAAAGTAATCCTAATTCGCCTACTCCTCTACTCTCCCCCATCTTTTCAAGCCTCTGAGAAATTATAGCTTCCCGTCCACAGGCTAAGCCGAGAATATTCGCACCGGTAGCGCCGGTCGTGAAGGTTTTACCCTCCCAGCCCTCGCCCAGATTAAGTAGATCTGCTAACATTCTCAATGCCTTCTCTTCCGTGATCGTGCTGATGCTTTGATCTGGTAAATGTACTTGTACATTTTGATCGAAAGCGGTGACAATATTGTCAGCAAATTCTGCGATTGGAAAAACACCACCTGTAACGAATCCGTAGTAATTAGATGATGTTTTGGGGCCATTGAAGCCAGGGGTTATGTCAGAAAGAAGATGTACTGCTGTGGCTTCTTCGCCAAGTCCTTTCGCTGGGAGAATTGTGGTAAGAGACCGAGTGGCTTTTGCGATGGCGTTGGGTGTCGGTAATGCATCATTTGAGGTAGATTCAATGAGCAATTGAAGCTTATTGTAAGATGAGGCAACTGAAAATGCCATGATGAGATCAAAGGTAAACAGTGATAGTGGGAGTAGAAAAGTGGGATTTCAAACTCAAATTCGTGTCACATTAATGTTACACACAGCTGAACTGAAGTCATTTCATGAGCTTATATAGCCACTGTAATGGTGCTCACATATTCAATATCATAACTTTGTCTGTCAGTCGCGATTGATCGCATACTATTTCCTCGTAATATGATTATTTCTGATTTAAGTTAGACTCCTTTTATAGTGGAGAAAAGTGACACCGCCACATGGTGCGCCACACAAGCATGAAGCTTTGCATGATTTTGCATCCTACCATGTTCATGCATCCATTCTCAAGTGACCCTAGCAACGAATGAGGACAACAGAAAACTATCAGTATGTATATCGGTAGATGAAAAGAGCCCGACGAGTCGGAGGCAATTAAGTCACAAAGGATATCTCTTCCCGGACTAAAGTTCAGTCGGGACATGGATTGGGTCGGAATCAAACACGAGTGAGTGGTTGTACAAATCTTTTGTATGACCATCAAGACAAAAAGACATGTTGGACTCGGTTCCCATTGCCATGTCACCGGGTATGGACCTCCCAATTCAGTTCACAAATGGTAGCTCCATTGGACCCAAGCGGATACTTGCATGGCCATCAAACAGAATGCATGCTCGCCGTCGAAAATCGCCTCCTCGTTTGACACCAACCATATCTTTCAATAATCAATGCGCATATGTAAAAGCTTGGAATGAGTGGACAGCCTTCACTCATTACATAAACGTTGCAGCTCCAATAATTTGTTGGCCCAGCCTGAATGCATTCACCCGCAGCTGGCACGAGTCCTGCATGCAACTACAAACGAAATGCCAACCAGTAGGCTGGGCTCCCATGCGTCTGGCTAACGCGTCCCAAAATATGAGTTCCGAATGTTGAATTGACTCCCGGCATTAAGTCAGACCACCATGGCGGAATTAGATTCGCGAATGAGATGGGTGCAATTGCACTACAAAACTACATACAGATATGGATATCATCGTTTCTCTCAACCGAGAGGACGATTCGACGTCATGCCTTTATATTTGCTGGCTGCGGCCTATCATTTCTGGAAGATTGCCAGCATTGAATGTGGTAAGTCACAAACAGCTGCAGTAATGCGAGCTCACGATCGGCTAAGGTAGTCGTGCCTACGCGCATGAGAAAGAAGTGCCTGCTCACCATACAAAATGCCCACACTATTTCTAGCCCCGATAATTAATGAACCAAATACAATTCAGAACCCGAAGCTTTGGGTCCTTTCCTTTCGCATCTTTCACGATTCAACTTTGAAGTCACGCAAGAACATGTCTAAGTGTCAGGAACCTGGAGAATGTACTGGCTCCTCAAAAGCTTATTTTTCACAATATAATGAAGAGATTGATCTGGGTTATAAATCCCCCGCTGCAAATATCGATGCAGATTCCCACCGTGAGCCCGATTTACAATCACCGGTAACTCCTGAGTCAAACGATAGGTGAGTGCCAATTTTCTTGCTCTACCAATTCCGAAAAAGCTTACTTGGTGTTCAGATCCTCATCAAAATCTTTGACAAGCAGTGTTGTGGACTTTCCCGAAGAAAATGGTAGAACATATCATGGCTACCGCCCAGGAAGTATAGATGCCCCCTTCAAATTTGTTCGTCAATAACTGATCAACCTTATAGCTTATCATTTTCCCAATGACGTCAATGAACAGGACAGGCTTGAAGCGCAATTCGATATGTTGAAGAAAGTCTTCTCCGGTCGGAATCATTTTGCACCTCTTTCAAATCCTCTTCGTATTCTCGATATAGCTACTGGTACAGGACAATGGGCGATTCAAATGGGCGATGCCTTCCCAAAAGCAGAAGTACAGGCCACAGACCTTTCTCCAATCCAACCCGTGTCCGTACCAGAAAACGTTCACTTTTATATCGACGATGCTAGCGATGACGATTGGATACTGCCGCCCAATCATTTTGATTACATCCATACTCGTGTTTTGCTAGGATGCTTCAAGGACTTTGAAGCCATCATCAAGAGAGGGTTTCATTATACAAAGCCGGGAGGCTATATGGAGAGTCAAGAACTCATGTTCACTCCGTATTGCGACGACGAATCAATGCCCGACGACTGGCCATTCTTGGAATGGGTCAGATATGTGGAAAAGGCGGCAATAAAAGCTGGCAGGCCCATGAACATTGCCCATAATTTAAAGGCTTGGTACGAGGCGGCAGGATTTGTGGACGTACAGGAAAATATTTACCAATTGCCTATAAACTCTTGGTCAAAAGACGAATACCTACAAAAACTTGGTAAATTGTCAGAAGAGAACTGGCTTGCGAGCTTGTCAAGCTTTAGTATGGCCTTATTCTCGCGAATCTTAGATTGGAAACAAGAACAGATTGAGGTTGGCTTCTATCCCATTTGACAATTCTTCACATTCTATTTTGCTGATGAAAATTTTCAACAGGTCTATTTGGTAAATGTTCGAAAATCCATTCCGAATCGAAGTGTTCATGCCTATCATAACATATATGTTGTATGGGGGAGGAAACCAGAAGAGAAGAAAGACAAGCCCATGAGTACTCCTGAAGAGACACCTTCCGAGATTCATCCTGTCCAGCCTGAGCCTGAGAAAGCCGGCATCTAAATTTTTCTACAATCTTGGAATCAGATGTACTACAATACTTTGTGGAAATTGAAGATGTTAGATACTGGCCAATTACATAGCATGTACGATATGATATCGCATATATATGGCCTAAAAAGATACCACAAGTCTCTTTCAATCCGCTTTCGGAATGATAATTGCTTCATTTTTTTTACATGAGTAAGATATAAGTGAGTATCTATTGCATCGTTATGGGTCCCTGTTCCTAATGAGCCAGTGCTTACTAAATGGACACAATAATATCATATCAAGTGAACATAATTTTTTCCCCTGCATTTCATGAACTCCCATAGAGCTCCATCATACTTCCTTCTTCCTGAACATAAACGGTTTGCACTGCGAATTTCTTTCATCTTCTTCAACTTTAAATCTATCTAGAATATTTTGGTTGTTAAAACTTTTCCAGCGCCATTACAGACTTGGTCTCCAATTTTTATTGAAATATGCGTGCCCTTTACTTGGACCTCAAAACAAACGCTTTATTTCTCCGCATTTAACCCTTTTCTTACCGATTTCTTGGGGTTCTTCAATATATATTCCCCATTCCTTGTGTCTTTTCCTGCAAGCCAATCAAATTTTTCACTCATATAGTATATTTAGATGATAATTTTGGATTATAATCTCGGAGGTTTGCATTATTATTATCCACCATGAGCAAAACAAGAGGACGGGCATTTGCGGCATTTCGTATTATGGTAAGGATGATATTTAGCGAAAGTTTTCCATTGACATCAAGTTTACTATCTAACTTAATAATAATTGGGTCGGCCAATTTCTCAAGCTTGTCGAATGGCACAAGCCTTAAATATATTCCAACTTTCCGAAGCCTTTCTTGAAGCAGTTATAATATTTTCTCGGGGATACAAATTAGATATTCTATCTTCTCTCAAGCGAAGGGTAAATCGTGTCCAACCTTCTCTGAGCGAAGTACATTTAAACCCACTTTGTTCCCAAATATCAAGAACTTCCAGTGTTCGACTAAGAAGTCAAGTAGTGTTGGTTTTTAATTTACGAATGCAGCTCAAGTTCAGCGCTGATCGCTATCCACCCATTCATATTCACTTGATTCCACTTTAAGCCTTTTTGGGTTTAAATACCCTTCTACTCCTCATTATTCATTGACCTAAATTCATAACTATTCTGATCAAACAATACTGTGCCATTCAATCATGATTCCCGATATCCACAGCTTTCTGGGCACCAGCTTTGCTCTTGAGACAGCAGAAGCTTCCATAAAAAATAAACACAACACTGCTTGCAACCGTAACAGAAACCTTGACTGCAAAATCCACATGCACTCTCCAAATCACTGGAAGAAGTATAAAGATCAAACATACAAGGAGAATTCCTCCTAATGACCTCTTGTTGTTTCTTTTAGCGTATGATGCGATCCTATCTTGGTTGAATGCTACAAATATGAAGGGTATGGAGACAGCTCCGGAAATGCTCACTGTTTTGAAGTTAGTCGAGCTTGGGGGAGGTTATATATTTCGGCCAAGGTGCTACAATTTGATACTTACAAATGTACTTCAGAACATAAGCCATCGGAAGACTCGTGTTTCCATTGACAGATGGGAAAGAATCAATGTTTAGCACAAAGAATGATGTCATGAAAGATAGTGGAAGCTAGCGTTGTTAGATTTTTTCTTTTTCTGCTTGGTTTCAATTCTAACGAGACGCTTACAAAGATGATTGTGATTACAGTGAATACTAATACTGTCTTTCCTTGTCTAGCTGCTGCCTCTGCTTGCACTGTTGTTTTCGCAGCTTCTTTTCTTGCATATAATGCCTCTGTGATATTCGCTTGCTTTTGTTTTAGATCCAGAAGGTTATTAAGCTAAGATTGAAGTAAGCATGATGAAGTTCCAAGGATCACAAAACCTACTGATTGCTTAGTCTTGCTTGAAAGCTTCATCATTCTCTCAACACGTTGAAGATCTTCATTGATAGCCCCGATAACTCTCTTGTGAAAGAGTTTAGATTCGGCATTTTCATCTTCGTCTTTTGTAAGTTCCAGAAGCAATCTTTTCTGGTCATCGAGAACCATCTGCACAATTCCCAACTCCTCTAAGATATCATTTGTTTGGATCATCAATTGAATTTCGGCATCGATACCGAAAAGGGAGTCAGATTGAACATCGGTAGGAGACCCTTTAGCCGTGGCCAGATTATGAGCGAACTCCTTAAAGCATTTTGCCTCTTTGTCGCTCTGTGAGATAAATTAGCAAAGTCCTCTCCATATGCTTGGCAGCTTTTTTGAGATATCCTACCAGCAGTCCAAT
Organism: Myriosclerotinia curreyana; assembly: GCA_002162495.1. Taxonomy (NCBI): domain Eukaryota; kingdom Fungi; phylum Ascomycota; class Leotiomycetes; order Helotiales; family Sclerotiniaceae; genus Myriosclerotinia; species Myriosclerotinia curreyana. Next base: position 111,097 of record NGKJ01000072.1, on the reverse strand, counting down.
TGACCGATCAAAGAAATCAAGGAAGTGAAACTCGGTCTGGATTTTGACGGGGTCTAGCATCGTTACACAAGACTCCACAATTAACTTCACCAGGCTCTGTGCAGATCCAGCCACTTCAGGTTCGTCCTCGATTGCGAGCAATATATTGTCACAAACATCCAGGCCCTTTTCTTGGTACATGGAGGGAAGCAATCGTCTGAGACGTCTGTTGAAAAGGCGTAACCATGGATCATCGCGTAAAATATGACCAGTGAAAGCATCTGAAGTCTCTGGGAAGCAGCTTATTACGGTATCTGGAACTAAGTCAACACATAAAAACCGTCAAGATAAATGTTTTAATACCATCAAGCGCCCACAACCAAAGTTGATCGACCATCAGTATCTTCGGGAGGTCTGAGGTCGTCTGTGTACCGGTAGATTACCTGATCTTTGTCTTTTTCAGTAGTATCCGCGATATTAGTATGATAATATTGATGGAGTGTTCGCCGCAATTGCACTTTATTTTTTCTATGCCACTCAAAATCGGGAGTGTCCTTTATGGAATTTTTTGCAAGAAGGCGAAAATTGTCCCAATACTCATTTTCCAGATCCCCGGACTTTCGTGATGCTTCTTTCTCTGAATCCAAAAGTGGCCTAGAACCAGGTACTCGATGTTCGACTATATGGTTAGTGGCTCCAGGTAAAGACACTGGTAACTTGTTCAAAACTTTATCCGCAATGATATTGTGTGGTTCGGGCTCAGACCTTATATCATCACTACCATTAATCGGTAGTATGTTTTCTGCCAGCACCAGGCTACCCAATTTGCAATCTTCTTTGTTTCTAGAGTCCTGAAAGATAACATTTGGGTCACCTTGACTGCTACCCTTTTCCAGATCTTGATCGTCCACTGAATGTTCAAAAGGCTGATCGACGTGGAGTTTCCGTGAAAACGAGGATGATGCGGCGTCTAGGTACTTCCAAATCTCTTTTGTATATCTACGAATTGTCCCGAAACCTGCCATATTGTACTGTGGCGTTGACTCTGCTTGTCCTGCTGCTGCTATGCGCATCTCTTCCCTTGACAATATCTCGTCCGACCTGCCGATGATATTATCGCGGGTTGAATTTTTGAGATCTTCCATGGTCTCATCTGTTGTTCCAGACCTTCTGTCTTTTATTATTTGAGTCATCCGCTTATATCCATCAAACTTTTCATAGTGTGAGAATGGCATCTGTCCAGAAATTAGAGAGATATAGCCGCGTAAAAGTTGGGTAATTACAAATAACATAACTGCATCTGACTTTGCTGCAGCTGAAGCGCTCTCCGACGTGTTTTTCGACTAGTCCCCGACGATCAGTCTGGCGATCAATCGCTGTGATGACAAGAACATACGACACTTGTTTGGCATATGGGCCTCATGAACATGGAATCGGCAGATTCAAAAGCGTATTTGCGGGATCGGTATACTATACTCCAAAGATCGATTATTTGCGTTGTCGGAAAATCATTCTTAGATTTGCTGCGTTTCTTCATTTCCCTCTCCGGAATATCACTCCTAGATCTCCTGCGTATTTTCCTTGTGAGATCCTTACATGCACATTAGCCTCAGCTCAAATCGATGTCTCATTATGAATTTCAGACGATATCTACACACAGGATATTGCAAATGTCATTGTTGAAAATCTGAAGTGAAATTGACGAACATTTACCCAATCCATCTGTGAAAAGCCGTCAGCTGGTGAAAGTGGAGAAAAGAAATACATAATCTAACATTATTGACAGGGAAATGATACCACCTGAAACTTGGATTCCCCTTTGTTTTCATGTCGAAAGATTCACAATAACCCGGTGCAAAGGAAAGGCTACCGAGAGCTCTGCGAGAACTTTCTAGTTCTTTTGCATCGCTCATGATTTCATCTACACTCTTGTTGGTAAACAAATCAGATACTTTTGGTGTAGCATAAATTATCTTAACGTCGTCTTTTTCGACGTAGAGGTCGACAATAGTCACATAAAAGTTTTTATAGGACATCTCAGCCCAGGGATAGTCTGGCTCTTCATCCAACGTGGGAGTCGTTTGATTAGCGACATCAGGATTCGAAGCATCGTGATCTTGACGAGATTGATCGGTAGAAGGACCAATTGTGATATCCTCAAGAGATCCAGATTGTGCTTTATTGTTATCTGCCATTTCTTCAGTGTTATAGATATGAAAATGGGCGTATCCAGATCTTTTGGGTAAGTCGAGTGTCCAGAGCCTCAAGATGCCGTTTCATCGAGTGGGGATTTCGTTATATCCTAATATTACATCCGTAGCGTCTATTATTATTGAGGCTGTACCACTTAGAAATTTTATTGCCAATAATACGAGTACAGAACTTTAAAGCCAGTAGATTTGCGAATTCTTTGGGTCACGGCAACACTGGTGACACATCTACGCATGGCTGCATGATCACACGATGGTCATCTTAACAAGGTTGGCCTTCTTGTACAGGCTTCCTCAGCCTGATGAATAGTTTTTCATAATGATTCGATTCAATAACAGCAAATCTTATAAAGATCATAAAGATATGGAATAAATAAATGATCAGCCTGACGACAAAATTTAAGTGCTGGTTGCTGTCAAAATTGAATCAAGACTGCACAACGCGTCCTAGATTTTGAGTAAGTAAACGAACAGAGAGAAAGGCTGAGTGAGGCTGTTCGTGTGACCATTCAAAATGTTGTGTAGATTCAAAAGGCTGTGTACTATGCACTGCTTGGATTAATGGCATTCATTACTCGAATGAAAGCTGCTAATATCGCTTTTTGTCCAAAGAATGCTGGCCGTCTGGTACCTTACACAACTTGAACGGATACGAAGCATATGCTGCTCGGCGCTTTAAATCCACAAGTTTGATTGAAAAACGGCTTGTATCCTCGGAGAACAAATGTTCGGTGGGCGTTCGCGTATATTCTTCAACCGGGCATTTTCAATACATCAACCCATAATCATATCCATTCCTCAAAAATGACGCCATTCACGATTTGAGAATGATTCTACAAGTACTTTCCTCAAATGCACGTTTCTGTGAGGTTATCGTGCAACAAATCACGAACGTTTCTCAAAATTAACCCACAAGCCAACCCAAAAGTGTCTGATATTCCCTTTCTAACGAATTTAGTGAGCTACTTCCAAATTCAGTACTTTTCGGGCTGAGAATAGAAGATGATCTAGAATATACCCATGAACTTTCCAACGGTCTCAAAACAGCTTATAACTCCATCTTACATCCATATAAGACCTCTTATGAGTGCATAAACACGTAAAAATGTTCTATTTGCTAGATGAACTCAACCAAAGAGGCTGCTTAAGTTGCTTTAGTTTGGATCGGCCACCTGGAAACGCATGATTGTCTCCCCATTGATCTGTGGTTTTAGAACTTTATATTTCTTCTATTACATGGCTCCTAACCATCAACTCTACAACTTTGTAAGAGATAATACATTGATTCAACCCATATCAAAAATAGTTCATATTAGCTTTCTAAGTTTGACGTTGACAGTAGTAATTGGTAAAAGTAATGACATCAAGCCACAGATCAATCATATCTATCTTATTTGCTATAAATAGATCTCGCTAGATCAGATTATAATAACATTTACTTGAAAACGAGTCGGAGTCCTAGGCTGCGTAAAAAAAACGCCGCGGAGAATAGGTAACCCGCTAAGAAGTATACTTCTTCAAAAATTAAGCGAAAATCTATGATTTGCGGGTTATTTATAGATAGCCTAACAATGCGGCTAAAGAATATTAATATTCTTGGGCCTATACTTTTCTTCAAAAAGTTTGCGGAATAGTAACTTTATAAGAATAGCAACTTTATAAGCGATATTTTTCTAATTAATAATATATCTAAATATTTTTAATTGATTATTATTAATTAATTATTAAAATATATTCTTATAATATTATAAAAAAAATTAAAGTATTATACTTTAATTCTATAACTTTTTAAAGAAATTATAATAAAATTATAAAATATTATAAAATTGCTATCCTTATAAAGTTGCTATCCTATATACTTTTTAAAGAAAAGTATAAGCTACTTAAAATTTTATTTTTCATTGCTGTATTGTTATAGATTATTTGTAGATAATTTATAAATAATTTGACAATTTATTAATTGTAGATAGCCCCACTTCTGCTTTCTTTAAAATAAATCTTATACTTTAGTAAACAAACGTTTTTTTATATACAAATGTTTTTTTATATTGAGATTTTGAAAAAATGAAGTTATTTCTATATTCTAAAAGCTATAATAAAAATTTTCAAATTTCTTTTGAAAATAATAAATATTTATAATTTAATTAATAATATTACTAATTTTCAAGTTTTAATTTATAAAATTGCTAATTCTATACAATTTTGAAATATAGATTTTTGATAAGTTTTTATTAAAATAATTATTTGAATACTTGATTTTTTATTTAAAATCCTTCAAAAATAAAGTTATTCTTAAATTTTGAAAGTTATAATATAATTATAATAAGTTTTAATATATAAAATTATAGAAATTTCTTTTATAAATTTAATTATATAATTTTTATATATAATTTTATATTAAATTGAAAAATTATTATAAAATATTCTTTAAAAAATCAAATTTCGATTTATATTTTAATCAAAACATATCAAAATCTATAATATTATATTATTAATAACTTTTGAATTAAATATTATATTATAATAAAAATTATATCATTAAATTTGTATAAAAAGCCTTTTTAATTTTATATATGAAAAGTTATTATAGCTATATTATAGCTTTCAAAAGTTACGAATAACTTTATTTTTGAAAAGTTGAAATGTAAAAAGATATCTATATATAAAAAGATATTTGTTTACTAAAGCGTAAGATTTATCTTAAAAAAGAGCGGAAATGGGTCCCTGGTCTACGATTAACTTGCAAGTAAGAAGATTATTTATAAATTAGATTTAATTTGTGAATGCTTGTTTAGATTTCCTAATCATCTATTTTGCAAACGAATAACTTAAGAAGTACTGGTTGAGTTAATAATCTGCCTCGCGGATACTCCTTATGCAAGTTGAGTTTTAGACGACAATACAAAATGACTCTGTAGCAAAACCTATGTGGGCTCCTTTACAAGCAAGGGCTTTGTATATTCTATTCATTCTATTCATTACTACAATAATTTCTATTTTCAACCCTAATAAACACTGCCCCTATATCCCAACAACCCAATAGAAAACCACCCCTACCTTTTACATCAAGAACACCGATGAAGAACTCCTCCTTTTCTCAATTTCAATCTCGAGGGTTTGAAATGCTATCTATCTATCGCAGAGATATTACTTGAGATTTTTTGGCCTTTTCAACTCATCACAAAAACTTATTAAGTAATATATACTATAAAAAGATGAGATGAGATGAGATAAAATAAGAATATCATCGTACTGTACAAACCAGAACAAAACAATCCAACAAGCACTCCCACTCACTGAAATTCAAACAGTGGGAACCGTGACACAATAACCCATGTTACGTCTTGAAGATCTAAAAATATCTAAAATATCTTCTATCTCCACACCATAACAATCAAGAAATAAAAACTCTTCATCATCTTCATCTTCATCTCCATCCGAGTCCCCCAGCTCAAGCTCCTCCGCATCGTTTCTCCTATAGAGTGAGGTCGGATTTTCCGAGCCGTCACGTACTGTACTTGTATGTATCATTTTCAAGCGATGCTAAGTATTAGGCGATGTTAAGTATTATTAGTCCAGGATTCTGGAGAAGAATATTTGAAGTGGATAGTTTGAATATTATATAGATATTATCTGATCTGATCTCATTTTATCTCATCCTACCCAATCTCTGAAATCATAAAATCATATTATCTCATCCTATTTCTGAAATCATAGTATAATCATCTGATTAATACCATCTAACTACCAGTCTCCCACACCAAACCAAACCATCCCACTCACTCACCCCCTAGCCCCCTAACCACCAACAACAACAAACTCCCCCACCGTAGCCCCCAACCCATCCTCCTCCCAACAACCCTCTACAACCAACCGCACATACTTCCCACTCCACGCCGCACCCTCCACTACCAATCTCGTTTCATTGCCTACCACCGGCACGACATTTTCCGTACTACTGATTTCCTGCGTCGCATTAAACGGCAAACTCGGCTTGATATCCTCGACATTAATCTCCCACTCATTCCCATAAACCATCCCCTCATCCATCGACTCATTGCCCACAAACACCGTTGCACGCAATGGAGGTCTGAGACCCCAATTAAAGTAGATACTCGAGATAGGGGAAGGAGGAATCGAAGTAGTATTTATGAGGAGAGAGGAAGATTCATTGGTGGAAGGTTGCCACGAGGTCGATGACGCGCCATCGATTGCCGCGACGGGGAATTGTCCTGCGGAATAGGAATCTGAGGATGTGACGGGGAGACATTGCAGGAGATTGTTGGGGATGGTGGGGGTTTGGAAGTAGAGACGGTTGGGGATGGTGATGGTTTGGTTGGCGGATATGGTGTAGGATGTTGTGTTTGAGGCCGAGGAACCGGGGGTTCCGATTACGAAGGGGAGAGTGGTGTTTTGGTAGAGATCGTTGAGATGGGTGGAAGGGAGACGGGTAAGATTTGTATGGGTGGTGTTCATGGTTGCTGAGAGAGTTGCACCTGCATAGTGGAAAGTGCGGATTTTGATGTTGCGTATTTGAGGGGGAAGGGAGGGGTTCAAATAGAGGGTGGGTTGATCAGTTCGAATACCTAGGTAGCCAAAAGGTAATACTTGATTGGCTCCTCCATGGCCGGTTAAGAATGGAAATGCCGGATTTGTTCCTCCGTTTAATGTAACATCATCAACCGCTTGTTCAGAAAACTGGTACCATGGTGCTCGGAGGTATGGAAGAAAACCGTTCAAAGTGTAAGTAAATGTGGAACATCCGGATTGAGATAGAGCATTTGCATCAATAGCAAAGATGGAATAAGTCATGGCCGGTCCATCAGCTGATTGCTTGTTTGCATACTTGGGTTCAGATCAGTAAAATTAATTTCCAGAAAAAAAGGTAAGAGACCTACATAATCCAAGTCCAATAGTTTATCCGCCTCTGTATAATTTTGATTGAAGTCCAAAGGGTAAGTCAACAAAACGACATCAGCTTGTTTGACCGCAACACTGTTGTTCATAGTTTGATATTCCAACGTGATATTAGAAGCTGCAGATGGGAATTCAATATTTTGTTGCTGCTGTTGCCACGTTGAGTTGACTTCCGAGCCCTGCGTAATTCTCAAATCATTTGCTAACTCCAACAGGGTCGCAGCAGAAGCTATTGTAAATGCTCCGTTATCCTTATTATTGGCATACTCATCTGGATCCGTCATGTTGTATATCCAATATGTTTGTGTGGTTTCGTTGAACATCAGCAAATGTCCTGTCATAATGGCGGTACTCTCGATAATCTGTCGAGGTCCATCGTTGAACCAAGTCTCGTTATTTGTGATGTTATATTCTTGTATCAGATTGAATGCAATATCGTAGTTCAAATGATATTCGTAGTCTACACAAGGCCCTGTACCAGTGCAATTTCCATATCTTCCAGCAGTCCAAGAGTAAAGTGAGCTTCCATTTGGATAATTGTTGAATGCTGCATTCGCCAAAGATTGATTATGCTGCTTGACGCGGAAATTACTGATCTGCTTACTCCAATCTGGAAATGCCAGGTTGAGACCAGGTGCCATCCAATAGTCAGCATCCCAGAACACTAATCCGGCATATGAATCGGAATATAGTCCTCCAACTGAAATGCTATTATCGTTCAGTCCACTACCATCTGGTTGTAGATTTTGAAGCAGATAGTAGGTATTTGCTACGGAAGCAATATGAAGTGCTTGGACATTAGGATCTTCTGGTAATTCTCCCGTGATTGGATCCCTAAAGTCGTCCACGGAGTCTGGTGTTAAAATTTTGGCCCAAGCTGCAGTATGTTCTGCTAAAAGGCTGTCCCATCCCAAATCCTGTGCTGACTTTTGAGCTGCTCGGGCTACGCTTTCGGCATCGGTAAACTTGTCTGTCGAAGCGATTCCAACATATTTATAGAAAACTGCACTTTCTCCAGCTCTCAGGCTGATGTTGAAAGATTGAGCAATCGTTGTATCATTCGAACTTACATAACCTCCGTTGGCATGAGTTCTCGATGAAGTATCTGTGTAACTGTTGGAAAAGTTAACGCCAGAAACAACAAATCCCGTGATATCTGGAAGATTATCCGGATTCACTGCCGAATAAATGGTAGTTCCATTATCATCTAATCCTTTGGATGATAGAGTAGATCGAACTGCACTTCGACCATCCAACAAATCCGTGACTTGCCCTTCGACATCTGCGGAGGGAACAATAGTAGCCTTCACAGCCACAACATTCGGTCTTTCTCTACTGAAAAATGCAGCATACGAGACATTAAAATTAGAATTCGTAGTTGGCGACCATGTATAATTCCATTCTGCCAAACCAGTCTGAAATGAGATTTTGGAAGCAAAATTCGTAATCGAGGTATTGCTAACCGTAGCATCGAGGAAATGAGATCCGAAGGAAAAAATGATGGCCGTTGGATGTGGAATTCCAGAAATGAAAGATTCCCATCCATATTGATTTAACCAAGGATAATTGGTACCCTGTGGAGGTATCTGTGCAGGCTCTACATCGTAAAATCCAGATATAGTGGAAAAGGAAATTCTATCATCGAACAATGGCCACCCATTGGAAGGCGAAATCCCATTTGCATCCGTTTGATTGACATCTTTCTCGAAAAATGGACCAGCTGCTGCGAGAGAAGCGCCAATATAGCTAGAAACAGGTCAGTATATCGTATCAGCTCTTATAAAATGCTTTCCGAGATCATATACCCATTAGCAAGAGACAATCTAGATTGATATTGTCCTGGAATGTATGTGGTAGTAGTCAAGGACCAATCACTCTGATTCCAAGTTGATAGTCCGGCAGTAACAGAGAAGTCTGTTGCAGCGAGTACAGCCAAAGGAAATAGGAATATGGTTCCAAAGAAATAAAGAATGAGGAGTATCATGGTGAAGTTCAAAATATGATAGGATTGTAAGCATAACAGAGATGAATTATAGTAAGGGTAAAGAAATAAATACTGCAGGCGGCGGCGACATGTAACTTTAAATATTGTCAAATGACAACTTGTTATGCCCCCTGCATATATACGGATCCGTATGAAAATTTGGAATCTTGATTGGGTATATATTTGCATATATTGTATAGGTAAGTAAACAAAGAAGTTTTACGAAGCCCTTTTATGTTTTGGCGTAGTTTATAACAGCCACCAAAATCAAGTTTCTAGAAGCCAACCTTACAATTTTGCGGGGCGGAATGCGGGGTAAGGGGGTCAATAGATTATTAGTGGAGTCAGCAAGCCTCTTTTTACAACCTCTCGGAAGGTTTTGCCAGCGAGGAGGTAGATGAATCTTTTCACCGTTATCATAATGATGACATATAGGACTTAGCACCGCATAGCATACATAGTTGAGCACATATGCATGATATTATGTATTATATCTCGGAAAAGATTGGTACCTAGCTAAATTACTGCAATGTTTATTATTTTCATGATTTATTATTATTTGGTAAACTTATTTCTAGCCCAAGAGTTATTCATTTTCTCTACAATATTTGTCCCCCATTTACCGCCTCCCACTAATCTGCCCCCATGCATCCGGACTATGCCTTCCATTTTGCCAACCCCCACCATCGATCATCATACTCTCGCGGCTTATTTGTCTACCAGATCCAATCATCGGATTTGTTCCCCCGTTCGGTGCTGTCGCTACGTTAGACATGAAGGGATTGTTACTGCCGCCTGACATCTGTCCGTTTGGTTGCGGAATTTCCATAATTTGAGGGCCAGTTTGGTGCTGAATTGAATCCGGTTGTTGCTGTTGCTGTTGCTGTTGCTGTTGCTGTTGCTGTTGCTGTATTTGAGTGGGTGCTAATTGAGGATAATTGTAAAGATCCAAGATACTGCGCTTATCCACGAATCTTCCCGTCGGCTGTGGCATCACAGGGTAGGTCTGCTGCCGATATTGATCATATTGAGGCATTGGAGGTTGAGCCTGGGACTGCTGGTATTGAGATTGTTGAGGTTGTTGAGGTTGTTGAGGTTGAGCCTGAGGCTGCTGGTATTGAGATTGTTGAGGTTGCGACTGAGGAGGTTGTTGGTATTGAGATTGTTGAGATTGGGGTTGCTGTGCATAACCGTACTGCGATTGCAATCCTTGCTGCTGCTGCTGCCGCTGCACATTCGTCTGGCTGAAAAATGGATTCATCTGTTGTGGAGGAGGGTTTTGTCCTCCAGTATTATAACTTCCCGACGGGTATTGTTGTTGGGGTGTTTGAGTGACCGGACTTGCGAATAACGTTTGATTCATCACTGACTGTTGCATGAAAGGGTTTGACTGGAGATTGGTATTGACGGCTGGGGGTGCTTGTTGCATGAATGGATTAGTATTCGTGTTATTTCGGTCGATTTGTTGCAATTGAGGTTGGTGGCCTGGATTTTCATATATCACTGAAGGATATTGGTATTGTGGGAGGGAGGGGACAGGAGGTGTCATAGATTGTTGGTATAGTTGTTGCATTTGCGGTGCCTGAGGACCAGGGAGCCCACCTGTGTGATGAGGAAAAAGAGGTTGTTGGGAAGATACCGACATATTCTGAAATGCCTGGTTCAGATTAAGTTGTGACTGCGATGGCATTAATCCGAACGGATTTGTGCTCGTAGTATTTTGATATTGGTTTCCCCCTAATATCTGGTTTTGAGCTTGTGCCATTGAACCCGTAGAATGTGAAGATTGTACGGGCGGGAATGCTGGGCTGTCAAGTCTATCGAATGGGTTATTCGATGTTGCCGTCGTGGTGGGACTGGTCGCTTGAGGCCGCTCAAACGATAAACCTGGCGGGCTAGCTGGTGTCTGGGGACCAGAAGAGTTTATAGAGGATGCTGTTCTTGCACTAGGTACACCTTCACCCAGTCGAACAAGAGTTTCAATAGATTTCTCCAAATTTCCACTCAAGCCTTTGAGAACTGTTGCATTTCTCTTCTCATCCCTGAACCCCAATTCCCGTAATTTCGCCTTCTTCGATTCAAGGTCATCTGTTGCATCCAGCGAAGTCCCAAATATTCTTGATTGTTTATTCTTTGTCGGTGGTGGTGATAGCGCTTGATTATAGTCATCAAATTCTGCCCGAGCATCCGCATTGCCTTTCTTCGCTTTCGAAGATAGGGGGAATATTGAAGAAGCCGATCTGAAGCCGAATTTGGTCCCATTTTTGGGAGGAAGTGGTGGAGGATGGTCATCTGAACTTGTACTGCCTGTATTAGTTCGCCTTTGGGCTTGAGGTCCATTGCTATATTTCTGCCGTATGAATCGTTCCATGGCTGAGTCGGCTTCATCGGCATCGATTGGGATTGGAGGTCGAGTATTCTTAGGATTGTAGATTCGATTCGACGTGACATTCCCAACCTTCTTCATATGCTATTAAAGTATCAGATATGTGCTGGAATATATTCGCTGTGAACCTACTTCTACTTGGTCTTTGGACCATGAATCCATACTCAGTGATTTAACCTTTGTGATATGTGTTCCCAGCTTTCGGTGTAATGCCGCGCAACGCATACACAAGAATATGCCCAACTATTCCGCAGTCAGCAAGTGTCAGAACACACACAATTACTCCTCGCTCGATGCCTGGTGAGCGGTTGATTGATATTGACTTACACTCCAACTTGCCCATCCTATTTCGTTGAATCAGTTTTATGCCTCGGTCAATGTGGAATCTTGAAATCTTACCTGGATTTCTTGCCTGACAATCGGCGCAAACATTATTACCTGGCTGTTTTACAAGTTCTTGAAGGGCCATTTCATTCCGCGCAAGCTGTCGCTTGCTCAACAATCCCGACATGATTATTCAATGAAAGTAAATATTAAAAAGATGTATCAGGGGGGCAAAAGTTCGATTGGAATTTGAAAAAGAGTGAAATGAAGTCGTTGGTTGATCAAGGAACGTATCTCGACGAATTGAGTGCGTGCGTAGGTATTCGGTATAATACAGCTTTCTACAAAGACAAACAGATGAATGTACAAGAATCCGTAAGTGGGCAGATATCGTTTCCAGTCGTAAAATCGTTAAGATGACAAGGTCGCCAATTAAGGTTCGTATTTTGGAATTAAGGTATTTGAAGCAAATCTGCCCAAGTGGATTTGACAGAACAAGGAGTGGAGTGGAGAGTGGAGAGTGGAGAGTGGGAAGATGAGATGATGAGATGATGAGAAGGTATGAGAAGGTATGAAAAGCTTTAGAAGAGAGAGAAAGATAGGATTGAAGAAAGGAGGACTTCACGGAGAACCCGAAGAGATAGCTAGCAAACTAACTAAAGTTCTAGTGAAGTTCCTCATTCGTCGGCGAACATGGAAATTTTGGAAATTTGTAAATAGATACCTTATTGCCTTGAGAGTAAGTTATGTAATCAAATAACCAGGTTAACGAGAAAGCTTAAATCCCAACCAATCCCAATCCTCCTGCAATCAAGATTTAATAATAATAATAATAATATTATTATTATTATTATTATTATTACGAATATTACGAAGTATTAAGGTTATTGGCGAATCAATTTTTTTTATATAAATAATAAATTAACCTCCTGCTCTGTACTTCGTGCTTCACATCTTTCTACCACCAGTACTTCGTACCAGTAGGTATTTACCGTATTGTATGACTGACTGTCGCTTCCCCCATTGGGTGCTCAGCTGAGCTCAGGTGAGAACGAATTGTTATCAATTTTCAGTTATGCGCTTATTATTAAGTTCACTGTCTCTCCCGCATCTTGCTTACCTATCCTACCTACCGGTGTATATATACTGAGTAAACTTATGAGAGTGAGATATATCATCTATGATATATCATCTATGAAACCCCTCAATTCCTCAACTCTTTATCATCTCTACAGAACCCTCAACGCCCAGCAAAACACAGTGTTTTCATCTCTCAGCCCTCCGCACCCTTCAAGATGACTTCAAATCACCAAACCCTAAAGCCTAGCTTTCACCCCTGTCCAGAGTGCGACTCATCCCCACAAATTCAAGAAGTCATCCAAGCCCTCCAACTTCTCCCACATATCGAGGGAGGTTTCTTCGCGGAAACGGACCGAGCCCCAGATGTCGTTCCCTCTCCATTCGCCTCCGACAAATCCTCCACTTCGGATCTTGCACCTCAAAGACCTGGCTTCGATCCCACGGTACGAAATTCCTCAACGACCATTTTCTATCTGCTTACGCCGAATGGCCCTCAAGGCGGTTTCCATCGGAATAAAGGGAGAACGGTTCATACATTACACCGAGGACGAGGAAGATATGTTTTGATACACGCCGATGAGGAGGGTGCTGAAAAGAGAATCGAAACGTTCATCGTTGGCCAAAATGTTGCCGCTGGTGAGAAGTTACAATGGATTGTGGATGGAGGGAAATATAAGGCATCGTACTTGTTACCGGATGAAGAAGGTGGGAAGGATAGCCAAGGGCTTTTGATCAGTGAGACGGTGGTACCAGGGTTTGAGTATTGTGATCATGATTTCTTGTCTCCTGAGGCGTTGAAAGAGCTTGTGGGTCCCGTGAAAGCGGAAGAATTGAGTTGGCTCCTCAGTCCGTTGGGAAAACCGGAATAAACAAAAGTCTTCCTCTGGGAGGAGTAGAGCAACGGAAAGTCCCCGTGTTTGAATAACGTGAAATGGAATCAAGATGCATTTTCAGAAAACATTATCTGGATATTTTGCTTCCATTCTGTTGATTTCCTAATTTAAGCTTTCTCTACTACGGGGCAACTGTGCCGAAGATGTTCTACTCTTCCAATATTGACTCATCAAATGCCACCCAGCTTTCATTCCTCATTCTTTCCTATATTTTGGACATAGTAGTCAATATCCATTAACCTAAAAAGTCATCTATGAGTGGCGGCAGCCTTATACTGAGATCATTTAAAATGTACAATAATCGGTTGATTCAGCCTTCCACATATATTTCGATCGAAGATAGTCTCAGGCCCATGCTTTCCGGGGTTTGCAAATACTCCAACCAAAACAAATCCTGCAATCACTCCCAAATACCCGCCAGGGTTCAGCGGTTAGGAAAGATATATGAGGGTTTATGGTGATGGTGGATATATAGATTGGTAAGGGGGGTTGGTGTGGATAGGTAGAGGTACATTTTGCTAGCGAGTTGCTGGGGAGTGGCGGCGGAAGGGAGAAGCGTGTATGGATTATTGTGAAATTAAAGATATGGGATTTAAGGTTTGATAGTAGTTGGATTTGAGGGCGATTTTGGAGAGGGGTTTTAAGATGTATGAGTGGGCATCAAGATGTGAACTAGAATGCTACCAAGGGTGGTGGGACATAATAATGCGAGACGAGAATACTAGAATTCCATTTTACAATTGGATGAATATGCATGTTTTAGTTTGTCAGTCGTGTTAGGCATATTTTTAGAGCAATGATCACTGTCATTTGAGACTCGGATAATATTATGAGTTTTGAAATTTAGGTGTTCTCTACATCCTCTCAAGTCAAATTCCTCTTGAATTCCCCAAACCTCCTATACATCTCCCTCTCAAACAACTGCTGCATCTCATGACTCTTGGGATCCCCAAACGGCAAAACATTTCCCGCATAAAAACAAACCAATCCCTCCTCCCTATCAATACTCCACAACAAATTCGGCAATCCACTCCAAGTTAAACATCCCTTCTTCTTCCCTCCCTCCATATCTTCTTCAATGAGTAATCCACCCAATCCCCAGTTGAGTTTTCCCCCAGGAGGATGACTACTAAATTTACCTTGGAATATTTCTGCGGCAACAACGCTTTTGCACATATCGTTTGCTGCTTTGGTGGAGATTTGTGGTTTGAACATTTCTGCAGTGGTAGATTTCTGGAGCAGAATTTCATCATCGCGAAGGAGGGAGATGAGTATTTTGAGAAAGGAAGTTGCGGATCCGCTGAGGCCGTGACCGCCGAAATTGTCTTTTTGCTCTATGCTATACAGCAGCTGGTCTGTCCATTCTACTTTCCCATTACCCTTTTCGGGAAATGCAAGGAAAGGATAGGTACTGTCCAATCCGCTTCGAATAGTCATTTTTACGAGTTTTTCTTGGACGTGTGGTTTAAGGTCGCGGTGGAATGTTAGATCGTTGATTTTTAGGGGGTTGAAAATGTGGGTTTGGATGTAGTCTTCTAGTGATTGACCGTTGTTGAGACGGGTTACAAGGACGGATACCCAGTCTAGACTGTAGCCGTATGACCACGAAGTACCGGGCTCAAATAGGAGTGGTAGGGTGATTGTATTGATCATATCGGTGCGATTGGTATGGGCGGAGTTGATCCCTTGTAAAGCGCGAAATTTGATTAAGTTTGGTGTCCAACTGTCATATCCAAATCCGGATGTATGGGTAAGTAAATGTCTAGATATTTAGTTGTCAAATATTGATCCGGACTATTGCAAACACTAGGTTTTGGGATCTTACCTTAAGTTAATCTTGTTCTTAGCTGGCTTGAGAATTGGGATGTCTTTTTCATGAGTTCCAGTTTCAAATCCCTCGAGGATTTGAATATCTTTGAACTCTGTCAAAATGGGAGAGAGATCATCATCAAGACCAATCTGTCCTTGTTCCACGCATCGCAAGCCGGCGATAGAAGTGATCAGCTTTGTGCATGATGCCAGAATGAAAGTCGAATCCAGCTCAATTTTTGATTTGGGTGTTGCTGGACCGATAGCCTTGTCATATGTAAAACTTCCTATCATTTGTTAGAATCTGAGGAATATGAACGGAAGTATGCAGAAGGAGGGGGCCTTACCGGTGGAATCGCTTGCGAGGAGTACAACACCTGGAATCTCCCTGGCTGACGTTGCGGATTCGAATTCTTGCTCGAGATTCAACATTTTCAAAGACTGTTTTCGTTCTCTGTGATGATGAGAGATATTGGGAAAGAGACAGCATTTGATATAGGCATAATCCCAATTGTACTGTTAGAATGCCCCGCCATGCCCTGCCATGCTCCGCCCCATACACTCGATTCACTACTGTCGGTATAAGGACCCGCGATCAAATTAAGAACCGTACAAGCTAGTGGCATTTAAGTAAGGCGCTAAGCTTTTAAGCTTTGTATAAAAACCTTTTAGTCTTGTATATTTAAAAAAATTATAATCTAAAACATCTCTATTGTACGACAATCCTACCAAATTATACTAATATTAATTAATACTTCGTATATTAATAATAATATTTTATATTATCGCAAATTAATAAAATATTTTATTTGAAAAGATTGTTAATTCTAAATAATATATTTCTTAATCAGAATACTTAAAAAGATATATATTGCAGTATTAATTAGAGTATTTGCTTTATTTGTAAAAACGTTTTATTAATAGAAATATTATTTTAATTAAAATATTTAATATACATTCGAAAGATTTTAACTTGTAGAATAATTACTAATTTTTATATTTATTATATATTAGCTTAAACTAAATAACGATTAGAATTTCATTTTGTAACAAAATTAATCTTTATTTTATTTTTTTATTTTAATTAATAAAAATTATAAAAACATTAAAAGTATAAATAAAAACCAAAAAATTAAACACCTTTTTAGAATCGAGGCTCTATGAGCTATCTTTCAGGTCCTTCAATACTAAATAGCAAGGACCCTTATGGTTTTCAGTAACCACCAGACACAATAATTATTTAATTTTAAGCCAATCAGGGACATTGCCCAAAGGCCTAGATATGTAAATCAACCCAAGGTCTCGCCTAACAAGCTCTGTGGCTGCTCACTCCTTTCGAAACAGATCTTCATTAAAACCCTTAACAATTGCCTCATTTTCAATTATACCCGCATGATTATCTGAGTGTCGTGCCTTCTTGTGTATGAGGTCTTCGTTGGAGCCTTCCACGATGGCCTCTAGATATACCCTCCCGGTAATTAAGCTTTTAGGGAGTATTATCAGTCTCGGATAGTTTTCGCTAGAGAAATTATGAAGGCAACAAACACACTGCAAAGCTTTGTGACCTGGTAGGTTCGCTGACTTGTTTTTTCCAATTAGATGTTCAATAATCGGTCTCCAGAAGACTGATAACATATTTATGGGTCAAAACTAGAAGATTACTGTACCTATGGCCTTGGTGAGTCCAACATAAAACAATATGCTGTCGTCACATGACATCAAGTTCGGGTGTGAGATCACATGATTTGATTTCTCATGACGGAAATATTAACGTGTTTTATAGTTGCATGGAAGCTGGTGAACGCTAGGAATCTTTGAGGAACCAGTATCCCAACGATTTAGAACTGTCATTTGAGACTGGATTTCTCGGGTGATATGAAATGCCGAGGTGCAAGAATTCATCGGAGAAATTGGATCTCCCCCGCGAATTTATTAAGATTTTCGGCTTTTGGTGCGAATGAGGTGAATTCGCGTGCAATTATTAGTTCTCTTTTTTTGTGACAATCGAGATGAGGGGGTGATTTACAATCTTCTCGTGGTTATTTTGTTGCCGTGTTGTCACAAGAATCCATGCAGTTGGCTGTGAGTGTCACGCCCGGCAGGTTGTCACCTTTCGCTAGGTACTCTACCATTTTTGTAATACCGAATTCAATTGCACAAGCTAGAAGCAATATCTATCACAGCTATCTGGTTTTTAGGAAGCCTAGTAGGTTATGTGTCCCATTCGAAGGTAATCTTACTACCGGTATGTGTCTTGCGATTCAAGGGTTCAGTAGGCATTTATGGATTCACTCAAGATTTCCAATATACCATGCGGATACTTTCATATCACGGAAAGACAATTGTTGCGCTCCAATTAGACATACTTCTGCTAGCCACCTGACATAAGTTTCAAGGGCTTGTATTCAAAAATAACATCGGAGTCTAAAACGGGTTAAAGAGGCCAAGGCTATCTAGCATGACATGCATTTGAACCACCCCCATTGCACCCCGGTATAACATGGGGAAAAGCCTCCAATTGGGAAGTCTCCGAGTGTATCCTCGTCCGCTTAGGAAGATTGGGCTCAAATGCAAGACTAAATTGTCAATAACAGTGCCGAGTTCCATGGAATCAAGATGCGACTTCCCCATCACTGACACGCCATGCGGATAAATCATGGTAGCATTTGAGGGCGGATAGGTTAATATTTGATAGATCATTATATAAATACTCATCCCTCATCATGGCAGATTGTTCCATCATCAATCATGGGTGTCAAAAGTCTTTTCCGAGGCCTGGCAGTAGCCTCTGTGGTGGCTCTTCGATTAGTTGAGGCCGCTACTTTAGAAGTCTCGACAACAGGAGGAAATGCATCGAGCCCTCTTCTCTATGGTCTTATGTTTGAGGTAAGTTGTCCAAGTTTCAAAAAGACATTTTGACTAATGAAATCCTAGGACATCAATAACTCAGGTACGTTACGTATCTGAAAGTCAGCAACTCTCAGTCCCAAACTAACATTACGCAGGTGACGGTGGTATACATGGCCAGTTGCTACGAAACAATGGATTCCAGGGAACCAATCCGGGGTTAACAGCCTACGCTGCAATTGGTGGCACAAATCTAACTGTAGATACCGATAATCCCCTCACGACAGCACTGCCATGTTCTTTGAAAGTTACCGTTCCCTCTGGAACGACTGGTCAAGTTGGTTTCTCCAATGCTGGATATCTCGGTATCCCTGTAAATGCAGATACTTATGCAAACTACTTCTGGATGAAGGGTGCATACTCTGGATCTGTTACATTATCCCTCGTGGGTGTTACCAACGGAACAGTCTATGCTTCCAAGACGATTACAGTTAATAGTGTAGCAACTACTTTCACCTATTATGAGACAGCATACACATCTGCTCAAGCACCAGATGGAAACAATGTTTGGAAATTGACATTTGATGGAGCTACAGTCGCCGGCAGTGCGCTGTACTTCGGTTTACCTCAACTTTTCCCTACTACCTTTCACCAGCGGTATGGTAGACCTGTCTAGTTGGATACGGAATGTGCTAATTTACATAGTTACAATGGTATTCGAAATGATGTTGGAAACTTCCTTCAGGAGCTCAAGCCCTCTTTCTTCCGCTTCCCAGGCGGAAATAACTTGTGAGACAAAACATTGTTAACGCTCTAAACTCCAGTGTTTTCAATACTGAGTAGTCCTGACTGCAGTCCGACAATACAAAACTCAGAATTATTAATCCATTTGGAATACTTATTTTGTTTAAAATCTTTGATGATTTTGAAGTATTGAAATAATTTCAATATTCAAAATGATTTTAACATTTGAAAATTTCATATTGTCGAACTGCAGTCTGGATTATTAGATATACTGACTGCTAAACACCACGCTAACAATAAATAGAGAAGGATCATCACCTAGCACGCGATGGAAATGGAACGAAACTATTGGTCCAGTTCAAAACAGACCAGGTAGACAGGGTGATTGGGGTTATCCCAACACGGACGCTCTAGGTATTTGACGTTCTAGTCAATTCTTAAAACCCTTCACTAATAGTTCTCCAGGGTTGATGGAATATCTTCAGTTCATCTCAGATGCAGGTATGATACCTGTATTGGCCGTCTGGTCGGGACTATCTCTCGGAGGTGGTATTGTTTCCGGCACAGCTCTTACACCCTATGTCAACGATATCCTGGATGAGCTTGAATTTCTCCTTGGATCTCCATCCACTACGTGGGGAGCGCTACGTGAATCATACGGCCAAACCGCCCCCTACAATATTTCATTCATCGAGGTTGGGAATGAGGATAATCTAAGTTCAGGCTGTGCCACATATGCCTCTCGATTTACGGATATTTACAATGCCATTCACGCAGCTTATCCTACCATCACGGCCATTGCCTCGACATCAGATACTTCCTGTCTACCAAATCCACTTCCATCAGGCGTATGGACTGATACTCACCACTACCTTTCACCCGCGGGCTTTGTTTCTATCTTCAATGAATTTGACAATAAACCACGCGACGGCCCCGGAATTTTCGTGGGAGAATATGCCAGCACAACAGACAATAGCGGCGCCAGAACTTACTGGTCAACAATCCAAGGTGCTGTCTCCGAAGCAGTCTACATGATCGGCATGGAGCGCAACTCCGACATTGTAAAAATGGCTTCTTACGCCCCTCTATTCGAACATTTCGACATGGCCGAATGGTCACCCGATCTCGCTGGTCTAAACGCAGATCCAGGTTCTCTTACCGGAAGCGCAAGTTATTACGTTCAACAGATATTCTCCGTTCATCGCGGCGATACCATTCTTCCCGTCACTTCGAGTGTTGGGTTTGGCCCGTTATACTGGGTAGCCAGTAGTACAAGCACTGGCCTCTACTACGTCAAAATTGCAAACTATGGTCCAACAACGCAGAATGTTACGGTTGCGATCCCGGGGGCTACTGGTGCGAGTGCTAGTGCGAAATTGGTGACGTTTACGGGCGCGGCGACGGCGAGTAATTATCCTTTGGATGTTACTCTGCAGCCTGTTACGAGTACGGTGACTGGAAGCGCGAGTAGGGGATGGACTTTCGATGTAGCCGGTTATGGTATTGCTGTTATTACTGTGACTACTTAGATGTTTTCTTAGAGGTGGAGTTGGGGAGTGAATATGCCTAAATATGAGGGTCTAGATATATAATTCAGTCGATCCTCGATGGCGAATGAGAACCATGATGTTTATTAAATTGAATATCAGCCATATTGAGCTGCTTCCAAGTCTAGATGCATTCTTTGAAGCTAACTCTGACAATGAGACGCCAGTGTTTGAAAATCGAGTCAATCATTGGGCCCTAATTGTTCAAGCCTGGTATAAAGATTGGATATTGAAGACAGGAGAAAGTATTTTGTCAATGATGCAATGGATGTGCTATTGAAATCATGTTCCAAGAGGCCGTATCAAAATTTTGGTTCTACACTAATCAGTCCCATCTTATGATATCATTGACTGTCATCTTATAGTATTACATTAATAAGGTGCTTTTTACATATTGCCATCTGTTCGAGACCCGGTTAACATAGCCAATCCCGAACACCTCATCCCGAGTTGAACATTAGGCTACATCACCCCGAAGAGCTGATCCCAACTCTCTAGACAAAAAGTATATAATTATACCAGCGTGCCCTTAAGTTAAACTCGGCACAAAAACCAACCAACTTATCTTCCATAAGCAGTAGCCAGACGATCTGAGATATATTGGATCTCCGCAGCTCGGAAATAGTCTGGTTCCACATACGCCAGATTAGTCACATTGACGTCGAAGACGATATTCTTCGGATCGTCAAGTGTGTATCGTGGCCATGATACATTGCTTACTATTGCAATAGTTAGTCTTCTCTATGAAAAACTCAGACATTCTATAATCAGGGAGGAAAACTCACCACACGCCAAATTGGGATCACCTCCCGCAATAAACGCAATCCACATCCGACTCATCACGTTCGCCAGCTCTTCAAACGTTTCCGGCTCCCCCGCAAATGGATTCTTCGAAACCACATTCTCATAACCCACTCCATGCGTATTATCAAAAACAAACGCGACCTCTTGAAAATGAGTTGCGCCGAAAGACGGACTCATTCCATTCACCAAAACATTAAACCTGTACGAATAACTGCTCACGTTATATTTTGCCCATGCTTGAGTCATGAGTCTTCGCGGCGCATGTTGTTGTAAATCTCCCGCGTAAGCCGCTGATCTTTTCCACTGCGCGCCTAGGGAAGCTTCACTAGGTGGTGGGCGTCCGACCAGAGTCGCCGGGATACCAATGGCTGGGATATCAGGATATAGAGCTGCGAGCGTGGTGGTAGTGATATTATCAAGACCGGCAGATTGAACCATGGTCAAGAATTGCGAAGTGGTGTTTATACCTCTCGTCGCATATTGAGTACCCTCGTCGAAATTTCGACCGGTAAGAAGAGGCACCTTGACGAATTCTCCCGCCGAAACTTGGGATGCGCCGGATTTGATCATGAAGTCGTTGTCGATTTGAACGCCCCAATTTGCTGATGCTGTTACAGAGCTGTTGAACACCGAACTCAGACGTTCGGTAGGAACAGTACGTAAACACGCGAGCGTATCATTTGCACCATCACATCCCGCCGCGACAGTGATATTGTCATAGACTGGCTGCCAGGATTCAGGTGTATTATATCGTTTTGAGGCAACGGAACTCCCACTCTCCGTAATAGCCGCTCTGAATAACCCATCATCTCTTCCCCCATAGGCCACAAGTTGGATACCGACCCCTGTCGCCCCAGCACTCTCTCCCCAAATCGTAACTTTCTCCCTATCACCTCCGAAAAATCCAATATTCTCTTGAACCCAATGAAGAGCCAACCTCTGATCTCTAAATCCAATATTCGCACTCCCTGCATCGAGGACTTCTTGCCCAAAGAGGAATCCCCAACCGGAAACTCGATATTGGATACTTACTCCTATGATTGGAGTTTTGGCTTCCATGGACTGTTCAACGATGAATGAAAGATTATATCGAGGATCTCGACTTCCGCCCTGCGTATAACTGCCTCCATGAATCCAGACCGCTACTGGTAGTTTTGTATCTGGTGAGATACCACTGGGACGGACAACATTGAGCGTTAAACAATCTTCTGAGACGATGTTTCCGAGAACCCAATCATCGGAACCGTAGCCGATACATTCAGGAGAATACTCGGTGGCGTTGCGGGGGGTGTCCCATGTGGTGTTTAGAGATTGGGGAGGATGGAAACGGAGGGCTCCGATAGGTGGTTGTGCGAAGGGGATGCCGAGGAAAACGTCTTCGTTATAGGTTTTTAGGTGAGTGCCATAGTATGTACCATTTAGAACATTGACTGTGGGAGATGACGTGTTGGTGCTTTCAGTTTGACTAATTGTAGCAGCTGAGAGAGTTCCGAGGGAGAGGAATAATGGTAGCGAAAAAACTAGATTAGAAGGGATGGAATTGAACATCTTGGAATGTATGTGCTGGCTCTATGATTGATGAGAGAACTTTAGATGGCACTAGACTTCAAAACTCGGTGAAGATTTAAAGTACGCAGGATGCCTTGGACTGGAAAATCCAATCAAGCTGAACTCGAGAATCAGAGCCAATGCAATCAAGCAAGCACACATATATATGAGAACAAAGACCAACAAAACCAAAGAAGGAAATTATTCTCAAGTACTTCACTTAACATATATATATATACTCCATACACCGTACAAGTTCTCCGACCATAAACCCATAACACCACTCCATACCAGGATAAGCCTACCCCGCATTCGCGTCCACCCCCACTCCCGACTCAGCACATGGCATGGGGCGGAGAAGACTTTTTCCTAACTCAGATTCTTGGGGGTCAAGATGTTTATTGTCTTGGCAATAAATTGAAATACGAGATAGGCGACCCGAAATTTAACCGACTTGAATGAAAGGACTTCTCTTGATCACAATTGGGTTACTAGGTTACTAGGTGAACAACTTCATTCTACCAAGTATTTGGAAGGCAAAAATATATAAAAAATCCATCTAGTAGCTATAAAGCAATGGCAAGCAATGCAGCAAACAACAAATATAACCACCTCATGATACAAATAAACAGCTTTGACACGAAAACCTCCTTCATCTCATAAATATATACCTTATGGCTCAAAATCACAAATAAAATCAAAGTCCCGGGACATCAAAACCAGGAGCATTGGGCCAATTCCCCAATTGACCAGGATCGCCACCAATTCTTACCCACTTCCCTACACTTGGCGTTGGCCCATCGAGAATGAAAATCATATACCAGCCGGGTGGGCAAATGTGTGCATTTGGCGGTGTCGTGATTGTACAAGTACTGTTGAATCCACAACTCATCTGAGGGAAAATTGTACGTTGACCCATGGAATTACCATGTGTACTTACAACCGAGCCCATAATAGAAACGGTGAGATTCGTGATGGAGGTACTGTTTGAGGTGATTGTGAAGAGTATGTTTTGTGAGTATGACCAATCTGTATTGATGAGAGAGAAACTTGGACGAGCAAGACCAGAGAGGAGATATGGAGGGGTGAAAACTTCGACTCGGTATTCTTCTGGATGGACATTGTCTTGAGGATCAGATCCGGATACCATTACCCTGCCATCCAGAAGAAGGATTGCTTCGGAGTGGTAGAGACGGGCGACTGATGAGTTGGCCATTATACTCATGCGTGAGTTTACAGGCAGGCGAGGATCATAGAGAACAGCGTTAAGGTTAGGATCCGAGCCGAGTCCAAATCCTGCGAAACCATGATGAGCTCCGTTTAGGATAAGTGTTGTGCCATCTGGCAGAGATGCCAAACATGGCATTACGCGACGTGACGGCTGGAACATGTTAGTTGGTGGCTTTGATACAAAGGAAGCTAACGATTTTCGATGCAAGAATATTGAAAACCTTGGGGTTGAAAACTTTGTACCGACGAAACATAACAATCTTTGTACAAAGGAGGAAGAACGCCTCAGTAAGGTACTTCAATATCTCAAATATGACCAGACAATCCGATATGATTATAAGAAAAAACATTGTCCTTACCATTCTTTCAATAACCCAAGTAGCATTCTCAGCTTCAGGCTGCATAGAGACACAATTATCGATAGCAAATCCACCGCCTGGGGTACTGCCACCACATATAAACACGCCGAGGGGATCCGTATAAGGGTAAAATTGAGGTAGCAAAACCATAGCTCCTTCAAGTGGGTAATTTCGACCACCATTCGGGTCATTTACAGCTCCTGGAATATTTGGTAATGTCTTGATAGTCTCAAACGTGACTTCGTCTAGGATCCGAGCTTCATTATAGTAGGCGATGAAGATACCGGATGGAATGACGGCAAGAAATGGATATAGATTATTGGGATCCGTACGAGCAAGGAAATCCAGATTGAGAACTGGAGCGCCTGTTGGGGGGAGTAGTTCTAAGCTTGGTGACGCAGGAGAGTTCGAGCCTATTTCGCCCCCGACGATTAAGATTGATCCATTTGCCTTTGAATGGCGTCAGTATATCTTATGGAATATCGGTAGCGAGTTATACAGACCATAACCATTGCAGTAGGGTACCACCGCGCGACGAGAAGGCGCACCTCATTAACGTTTTCTTGCCAATCGTTTGTGCCCCAAACGCCCGGAGATCCATCTGGCCAATAAAGCCGTACACCATAAGTTGAGGCAGCGGACCACTAATATTTACAAATGTTAGTATCATATATATGGAAGCTGGAAAAACGGCGGGAGGAAATGTGAGACAAGCTAGACTGAGATATTGGAATGACAAAGGGACACAAGGTATACAATGATTGTACCACTGTTTGTGAATCATTGAAAAGAGTATATTTTCTTACCCCCCCAACATCTATTTGTCTGCCAGCTCGATCTGGCAGAATAAGTCCTGCAGAGCAAAATACGTCAGTTTTGACATGCATGGGTCTCCAAGCAAGAGTGAAATTATTAATCGCAGAGAGGTCTAGTTCGTATGCTCCTGTTGAGTTTGGCTCGCCCGTTCCGAACTTTTCGACGAAAGTCACTTTGCCAGTAATCATTTGAGATGTCATCAATGGTATACAGACACCTCCTATGAGCAATGAGTATTGGCCTGCGCCGGTGCCTAATGAAAACGACCAGTTGTAAAGAGCCGGACCATCCCAGGAATAGTAAGACAAAAGAGAATTTCCTCCACATATTGCACTAGAATTCCCAGAGCATACAACTTGGCAGTTAGATTCACTAATCAATGATGCACCAGTCGTTATGATATTCTCTACATCACCGCAAACTAATCTTTGTCAACGCCTGACATGATTAGAAGGAATAGTCAAGACTTACAGCACTGGGAGCCATACTCAAGGCCGGCTGCGTTATATCCAAATGTTTGGCACTGCGAAAGACAATTCGTTGCGGTATTATTTGCACTGATAATTTGATACGGAAAAGTCCTAACGCCCCCTATATTATCTCTGAAATTTTACTATATCAGCTTGCATGAAATTCAACAATTCTTACGATGCAACTGACTCAAGGCATCCTTTATAGTTCCAATCTCCTGGTAAATCCCTTTGTTGAACGGATGGGGGTTGAGACGTTTGAACCGTGCCAACAGAGTAGACAGACAATCTATTCGCCGCGCCGCATGTTTCGCTCGAATTGCCACTGCATGGCATATTACAATCAGCCGGTGAGGTGGCAAGAGCTCCCCCGTTTTTGATATAGTTGTCACAAAAACATTCAGAGCTATACTCCATGCCCGCGACATTGTAATTGAGGCCGGAACAAGTCGAAACGC
This sequence comes from Myriosclerotinia curreyana, assembly GCA_002162495.1. NCBI lineage: Eukaryota > Fungi > Ascomycota > Leotiomycetes > Helotiales > Sclerotiniaceae > Myriosclerotinia > Myriosclerotinia curreyana. The sequence goes on along the minus strand of NGKJ01000072.1, from coordinate 84,692 downwards.
AAGACTCAACTGTCAGGTTCTGATTGTCGGGCTGCTGATATATAAGGACGCGACCCTGCACTCCATCAACCCAGCAGCCACTGTAAATCCATCCAGTAGGAAGATCTGTTACGGATGAGGATGTACTAGAAGGAGGAGCTGTTGAGATTAGAGTGGTATTTAACTGATAGACAGTCAATAGTCCACTAGCACCGCAGAATTCTGAGCTGTTCCCTGCGCATGGAAAGCTACAGTCTATATTCGGAACTGACACAGAGCCAGCGGAAAATGTGTTTCCACAATAGCCTTGTAACATCTTCTAGTTAGTTCAAACCATTTATTAAACCAGCAGATTGACTAACATTCTCGTCCATATTCTGTTCCAAAATATGTGTACCCAATGCAGCTTGCTTCACATGACTCAAGTGTCATATTGCTAGCATCAGAAGCCTTGGAGGCAAGTGCTCGAGCACTCGTGGCTTCGGTCTGACATCCGAAATAGGCATATACACCAACTGTTTGTTGGATTGATGGTGGAGTCGTGGGAGAAGCTGTTGTTCCCGTAGTGGTAGTGGTGAACGGCGCTGTCACAATGGCAGTATTGTTGAAGTCGTAGACGTCAAGCCTATTTGTGCCGCCACTGCAAAATCAAAGAGTCAGTAATCGCATATCAAGGAACCTTTTTGGCGCAAAACAAGGATTTGAAGCTGTATCAGGAAGCATATGACAGAATAGTGATGTACTCATGCCGTCAGGAAGTATAGGAATGAATCGCCAATTGGCCAGGATACTCTGCTTTTACACGATCCTCGAAGGCCAGTGTCTTATTTGCATACTTTCTGGGAGCATAGATATCAAGAAATAAGAACTTAGTGATCAGATTATGCTTACCAAAATTCCGACGAGTTGCCTACACATAATGTTGCACAACCACTAATACCCTCCGGTGCAAGAGTCCCTCCATTCGATAGTTGATTTCCACACCCTAAAGAATAGTAAGCTTTGGACAGACTGGTCGATGTTATACATTTCTAGAATATACCTACAGCATTCATCTGCGTATTCGACTCCAGCCAACGAGTAACCCCCTTTCTGACATGCCGCTGTGCAAAGGTCAACTGTCATACCAGAAGATCCATCGACGGTCACTTGGTATATCAGAAGCCGGCCTCCTTGACCCTCTCTGGTAATTGTTAGACGGTATTCATAGTCACGAGGTAGGGGGAAGACACTCACGTGTAGCATCCGGAGAAATTCCAGAGTCCAGACCCAGGGTTAGTCTCAGGAGGGGATTTGCCGTTCCAGAAGAGATTCAGCCTTTTGAAGCCAATTATTAGTCTATACAAGATATTTTAATGGCATAATAACAAACCTATTTGGACCACCGCAGAACTCGGTAGCATTCCCAGAACATTTCATGCTACAGTCTGAAGCTGGCGCAGGTCCAGCTCCAGATGCAAGACTATTACCGCAATCTAGATGATTTTCAGTACTTATATCTTATTCTTTTTGAAAATAATATACAGCATTCGGAAGAGTACTCTGTTCCGGCGTAGTTGAGATTCTTTGAGGTACAGTATGAGATGCAAGACTCATCAGTCATATTGGCATTGTCAATGTACTCTCCCTCGAACAATGTACGACCGACGTCTCTGTAGCTATTATTAGTTTCTTAAGGCCAAGAATAGATAAGAAAAAGCATACACGTAACAGCCTCGAGAAGTCCAAGTGCCTGGTAGACTTCGAGAGATAACGAGTCCGTTCTGGAGAACATGATCAGAGGAAGCAACGAAAGTTGCTAGCTAATATGAGTTAGTAAGATCAAGAGAGGTCCAATAGTAAGACTTACGAATGTTACAAGTAGCGTCACAGCTGAGCTGCGAAAACTATTCACGATCATGGTTGTGCAGATTTTGATTCTGTAGATGAGGTGTGCAGAAGAACTTAGGTGCTATGAGTGAAAACTTGGGTTCTTTATATGAAAAGGAAATGAAGTTGAGAAGGAAGTCAGAGACACAGAAAAGACATTTGTACAGCATGTCCAGCGTGGCAGGTGCCCTTTCCATTTTGAGTCGAAAATCTCTTCGAATTTCGAATAGAGAAGGTTTCGCCCTCGGCCAATTTCCTCTTTCGTCGTCAAAGAAGTTATTGATAGATCTTGTGCATCTATGAGTATAATAAACTCAAAGATCGCATCTCATATCGTACAGCACTTCATATTGAGTGACATTACACATTATAACGCTCGAACGGATTTATGTCGTGTTGAGGGGATTCCATTCTGAGCTGATGAATATGGGGCGGGCTCAATTGGTCATTTTCGGAAATGTACATGCATAGATTGATACACATTGAGAAATAGAATCATATTTATCTCTCGATATAAGTAGTACTTAAGTACAATACAGTTGATCTTTTCTGATTGAATATCTTTATGTAGTCAAGCATTTGGGTAGAAAAGAAAGAATTCCGACGTTGTTCACAGTAACAAATTTTACAAAATCGATTTGGTAGATGCTGTGATGTGAGATGTGACCAAATTAGGCGAGTCATTAATTACATAGCGTGTCAATGCAGCGGACTTTTCCCCGCGCGCTCACACACATAAACAAACATCATTTCAATTTGTTAGTCAACATGTACGGAGTACAAAACAGTTGGTATCAAATCTTCTACTTCTTCATTTTAACCTTTACCGATCACCTCAAAGATCAACTGTGGAACTCATCCTTCACATCCATCACTTCTGCTCTCTCAGTGCTTGTATCGATGAAGCCATGCGTGGTACAAAGAGACAAGTATACAAGGCCCTGCGTGGTTTGGGGGCTGACTCTCTATGGAAAGGGCTGTGATTTTTCCGATCGGAGGAATGGTATTCACGTTTTGTTCTACTACCGTATATGATCAAAAGACAAACGAAGATTATCTTGTGCGATAGTTCCACTAACTCCCATAGAACATCAAGTCTACAAAATGCGCTCTCGGAGTGCGATTGTCATCAGTTGGAGGCTCAGATTTACATCCAGAGTCCAGAAAGAATATTCATTGGAAATTCAAAGGTATCCTTACACTAAGAATTGTCCATCGATCGCAATAGAGGCAGATGTGGGCTTGTGCTATCCTTTGTTACGCGTTTCCAGCCCTCGGTACACATAGCATGCCGTAATACAAGAACAAACCATTGCCTGGGTTACAAGCAGAGACCATTCATGAATTTTAGTTAAAAGTTGCCGAAATTTCAGCTCGGCTGGAAGTACAAAGGCCGGCCTCGATCTAGAGTCTCGGCTGAATCTTAAGCTCCACAAGATGCAGATATCAAGCTTAATCGCTCTCAACGCCGCCAATATTACGATCCGATGACATATAAATGTGATATAAAATCAAGAATGGGATAGCATATATGAATATGGATTGGATTTGAGGCGAAAACAATACGCCTGTGGCCAACCCACTATTCCAGGACTTTGGTCCATCGTCCGATGTCAGAAAAACATACCCATCGACCCCGTATCTCGCTGACGGATAACGCCTTAAACTTGGGAATTAGCAACTTGGATTCCACATGGCCGAGAATGCATCGCCTGATTTTATTGGCATCAAATTGTCTCTATCATGCACGACTATCGGAGGGCTCTTTGGTCTTTAATAATGAACATTTCCTCCTGAGGAAATACTCAGATCAGATACACTCAGCCTTAAAAAGATAAGCTGTATTGTCTATCATGGCCCCGTGGTTCTAATACAAAATTGTCTTCAATCACTGAAGTCTTATCATGCTGTTATTGTCAAGTGGCAAAGGAATCGTCCGGACAACCGTTGTGAATGTCTCGTTAGCCAGCTGAGAAAGGGGCTGTTCATAGTCCTCCCACTGTTTCTTCTGAAATAAATTTACATTATGTGTCTGCTGTGGGTGGCATACAAAAATTTCGAACTCGAAAAACGCGAATGGAGCGGCAAAGAAGTGTTTCCTCTCAGCCAGTAGAAAATGGCATTTTAAGCCTCTCTTTGACTTTGGTGTGAAATTTGATACCATACACGGGTCCATCATCGTATCGCCTTCTTCCCTTACCGTCATCTACGAGCTTTTGCTGTATCTTTGAACTCGCCTGTGGGAATAACTGATGGCCACCTAATTCAGCTTAGCCACTGGCTGAATAGATTAAAGCACATTGTTTTCAGAGGCGTGTGCTATATTTGTATAATAGCTTTGTAGGGGTTTATATATACCAATATTCAACACTATTTGACCTTCATTTTGAATTGATCATCATTTTCGAAATATGAAGGCGTTTACCATCCTCGCAGCATTTTGCGGTCTTGCTACGGCCACGCCAGCAGTCCCTGTTAGCAATCCTAGCGTTTCTACATTCAAAGGCACACCAGTGACTACATATACTTCTAGCTCTATCAAAAGTTCAACTACGAGTTCGTTGCCCAGTATTAGCACGAACAATTCAAAGAGCACCACTTTAGCAACTTCAACCTCGTCGATCTCTTCCCTGAAAACTATTTACAACATCTTCGTCTAAGTCTATGTTTACGACCTTAACTTCACCAGTTTCTATCACATGCACTTCTACGCCCTTGTTTTCCGTACTGGCGTTCACGGCGCTCTTAGACCCGCTCACATATTCTTAGACCCGCTCACATATAGAAACATACCAGTGAAGAGGACTGCTCTACCTTCTACCTGCTCTCCCATATCAACGAGTACCAGTCCAACCATTTGGACTCCGAGCATTACAACAGCCACATCAACTCACGGTTGTATCAACGGACCCTGCGCCGCCCCAACACCTACTTCGTGCTCATTTTATTCGTGTCTTGATAGTGTCATGGGCTGCGGGCCGAGTGGCTATCCATCTGCTTATGGTTCCTATTACTGCAACAAGTTTCTTACTGCTATGGGCAATATGGACGGTGCAGGGAATACTTGTGAGGCCAAACATTTCAATGTTCCGCTTCCAGTCTGACGCTCTTTGCCTTAAAATGACAAAGATTCGAAGGTACTGTGGTAAATAATTGCTGAAGTCAACAGGGATAACGGATACAATGCAATGTCTTCAGAATTCTCTACTGAAATTCGGACAAGGTACTTCGATTACATGTGACGCTCTCAAAGACTACGCTTTCGGGACCCATGTAGATTGTTATATCCAGAATGGAATATGCGATCTTAGCGCTGCAGACTGGGGAGTCATTGTGGATACTTTAGGATTTTCAAATATGTGGTCGAGCCTTAATGCAGCAGGTCAAACTCTATCGGCATTTGGGCAATGCGCAAATTTTTTCTTCTGGGCGGCTGGAAGAAATCTTTGGCCAGCGTCTTGCCCGCTTCCAAACCCATTCTGAATATGTTCGCTTAACCTTATTTATCACATCTAAAAGTTGTTCCTGTCGTAGTCCGATGAAATCGGCTCAGTTTGAGCGAAAGGATTGACTGAAAAATCTATTTTCAGATAACCTCAAATTTACATCAATATACCTTTTCAATCCCAAAGATAAGACCTTGGTGTTTGAGTTTGAAATGGTTAAAGATAATCAATATTCAGATTGATATGAATCCTGATGGGCAACAATACATTTTTGAAGTTTAAAAGTTTGTGACCTATATCCTGTATTGCATTTTCAGTCCTTTTTTTTCACTGTTGTTGTTCTGGTATACCTGCAGGATGTCGGAGAAATAAATTGCCAAGACATGGAGCTTACTGACGGCCGGATGCAAAGGGTGCATTCGGTACTGACAACCATGCTTGGTTATTTTCCTAAAAAAATTGTTCTGTGTTAGGGGCTTGTTCAAGTAAAGGGATGAATTTGTTTGGAACAACTGGAACTGGATCTCGAGTAGCTTCGGGACTTCACGCTTCTGACACGGGGCTTATGTGTAGAAAAGCAGTCATGTATTATGCATATAATGGGAAGATCTTCACAGCTGGTGCATCACTCACGAGCTACCAAATACCAAACGCTATTAAAAGTGTCCATCTTATCACCATTGAAGCTCCTAATGTCGCGCCTACGGTTCGATAACTCACATCAATGGCGAATAAACAGGCTTTCGCAAATGGTGTTGTTCTTCCTAATGGAAAGAATGTTGATTGGACGCCAGCCATTTGCCAGTCCCTTCAGACACCGATGCCGCGCTGACGCCCGAGTAATGGGATCATACTACGCAACCTTGACTATCCTTCCTCTCCATACCATACCAAGCAAATATAATGGCATTGCTCTCCTCGTTCGGGATGATAGAATTTGCACTAATGGTGGAGGACTTTGTGGAAGTTGCGCCACCCATCACGCAGATGCACAAATTTACAGCTCAGCCTACCTTTTGAACTGCGGTGAAACCGCAGCCACTCGAACCTTCATTTCCTCAGATACATCCACTGCTGCCGTTGGAGGAACAATCACAATCAAGACTGATAGTGCGGTAACGCAGATTGCGTCTTGTATAATGATTATTCCAACATCTAGAATGATAGCTTTTGTTACATTCTTGCGAGCTCTAGCGTGACCGGACCCGAGTGTTGGTATATAGTAAGCAGCCACGTCTAGAATAACTAATCAGCGTGCTGAAGTTCAGCTGACAAATTGTATATGATAGGTCAATGATGCCATCGTTACACAAGATATGAACCACTGATGGTGAGTGCTGAACATGAGGGGTATATTTTAGATTGTACCAAATTATCATTTCGATATTTGGGCGCTCAAGTAATCTTCTAGTTGGGCGTGGGATTTTCTTTTGACTCAAACGAATAAAGTTCGAAAGGCATCCTCTATCTCGATCTTGAACTTCACCCTAAAGCCTTATATACGTTTCAAAAACTCCACACCATCCAAAACACTCAAACATAACCTACAGAATAACAAATCATAATCATGCCTCTCCCATCCGACCCCGCAGTAGTCAAAACCAGTGAAGGTTTGGTTCATCAACTACAATCTATGTTTGGCAAACACGCCGGTAAACGCCCCGGTAAGTTACTTCCTCACCCCCTTTTAATTCTCCACTTCACAAACTCCAATCTAACATCCTATCCCCCAGCCCACGCAAGAGGTCTCCTCCTAACCGGAACCTTCATCCTCACCCCCGCCGCCTCCC
>NGKJ01000072.1:19617-58399 GCA_002162495.1 Myriosclerotinia curreyana | reverse complement strand
GGGAGTGGGAGTGGGAGTGAAGGAGTGAAGAAGTGAGGGAGTGGGAGTGGGAGTGAGGGAGAGGGAGTGAAAGAAGGAATGATATATCTGAGTATCTAACTATTTGAGTAGTATTAAGTATATGATTTGAGATGAGTTGAGTTGAGTTGAGATGAGATGAGTTAAGATGAGATGAGATAAGTTAAGATGAGATGAGTTGAGTTGAGTTGAGATGAGTTGAGATGAGTTGAGTTGAGTTGAGTTGAGTTGAGATAAATTGAGTTGAGTTGAGATGAGTTGAAATAAGTTCAAATGTTCAAATATTCAAATATTCAAATGTTAATGGATTGGGTTGGATTTGTATATAGCGTAGATATAGAATAAGGAACGCTACGCTGGAGTGATATATTATATCCTAATATACCGATATATATCTACATTATTACACCCAATTTAATAATATATATCCAAAAAAAAACGTGATTTAAAGTACTTTGCAAAAAACACCTAAATGTAATTTTTTATCTTATATTACTTATATTTCAACTAGTATAACTTCAAATTTAATAAATTTTTAATCAAATTAATAGTTTCAATTATTAAAATCATTATTTTAATTTTTATATAATTTTAAGTTATATTGATACAATTGAAAGTAAGTAGTTAAAAAATATAAATTTTTGAAATATTTCAAATTTCAACTTTTCTAATTTTGTATGAAATTTTGTATTTTTAACTACTTACTTTTAATTATATCAATATAGCTTCAAATTAAATAAAAAACTATATAATAATTCTATTAATTGAAACTATTAATTTGATAAAAAGTTTATTAAATTTGAAACTATATTAGTTGAGATATATATAATTAAAGTATTTTGGTTTTAATAATTAAGTGTTTTTCGCAAAGCATTTAAAATCACGTTTTTGGATAGACATTATTAAACTGAGTGTATCAATAACTTCCCACTAAGCAGTTACAAATCCTCGTTTATACATCACTCATCCATCACTATTCCATATTTATAATTGAAAAATGATTTTTTAAATTTTTAACCTATTCAATCTACTGCCGGGGAAGAAAAAAAAAACATCGACATCTATCTATCTGATTAGGTAGGTACTGGACAAGAGATAGAATTGTATTGTCTTGTCTTGTCTTGTCTCGACATAACTATCATGAAAACTTCCAAAGATCCCCATCCACCCCATCTATAGTTTACGCATAACGCCATTCTTTTGATGTGACCCGATTGATCGTGAGAGCATGAAATGAAAATTGCAGAGTCGTGCCGTTTTATATGATACGGGGTCCCATCCAGAAATAAAGTGGACCACTGCTTTCTAATCGAATATGAACATATATGCAAGAAGCAAATTAGACATCTAACTTTTCCTTTATGACTCGTCATCCGTATTTGGTGGTTGTGGAGTACCCTTTGGAGAGTTGAGCCTAAAAAACTAGTTAGCCTGATGTGCAAATATAATGTAAGAATGAGGACTTGAACTCACCATTCAATATATCTAAGTCTTCTTCTAGATTCGGCCTCCTTCAACTCCTTCTTGGTCTTCTTCTTCTTCTTCTTAGCCTTGAAACCCAAATCTCCATTATCCTCTGCACCACTATTGACAGCACTGGCAGTTGCACTGGTGGCGGTACTTGCGACGCTGCTATTGAACCCACTTGATGGTCGACTTGCATCCTCGAAACGATCAGCTGAGATGGCCATAATTCCCTTGTGAGTAACACGACCAGCAACGACGTGCCATTGTTCAGGGCAAAGAGCACCAACAAACTCTTCGTTGTGAGAAATCATGACTACACCACCCTTGTAGTCACGAATAGCGACAGCCAGACCTCCTAAGGAATCACGATCCAAGAAATTGGTAGGTTCGTCAAGAACCAAAAGATGGGGGTTATTCCACATGGCACCTGCAATGACAACCTTGACCTTTTGTCCTCCAGAAAGACCAGAGATCTCATTGTGATTGGCGATTTCAGGATCGAGTCCAAGGTCCTCGAAATGCTGAGAAATGGCAGTTGGGGTAAGCTCACGGAAACCGAGACCTTCACGGGATGCCTCGTGATCGTCAAATTCTTGGATCAACTTGTTAAATCCGAGGGAAACTAAAGTCTCTCTGGAGATTTGAGAGTTATACTTGGGTAACATTCCGACCCACTTGATCTCATATTGGAAAGTCTTCTTGTACTTTTGACGACCCATGATAGCTTCGATACGCTTTGCACCTGTCCCATCACCAAGATCAACCATCTTGTCCATCTGCGCCTTGTCCTCGTCAGACAAGATACGAGTCTGTTTCATGTGAACCTCACGATCATCACCGTTGGCATAACGCCATTGGAGGTACTGATTGGGTGTCTTTTCCAAATGCATCTCAACGTGCTCTAAAGCATGTTGCTTGATATATCCAATACGCAAATTAGGATGCTTGTAGACGTTACCAGTAGTAGGGACAGTTTCACCAGTGAGAAGCTTGATCAATGTAGACTTTCCGGCACCATTACCTCCGATAATGGCGGTTCTGGAAGACAAAGTTAATTGACATGAAACTTCGTGGAGAGATGGCTTGTTGGAACCAGGATAGGTGTATGAGCAGTTGGTCATTCTGAGAATGGCTTTGGTTTGAGATTTAACACCAGTGAGTATACCAGGAGGAGGGAACTTAAATTTGACAAGAGAGTCGGAAAGGGTGTAGTAACTCTTTGCTTCAGGCTTTTGCTTGACGAAAGCAGCAAGGTTACCCTTGTAAACAGCAAGCTTCTTTCCTGGTTCGTAATGATAGATATCGGTACAGACTTCATCCAAGAATCCGGAGTCGTGAGAAACGATCAAACTGGTAATCTCAGTGTGAGTCTTCAAATATTCTTGTAACCATTTAACGTTGGCAACATCCAAGTGATTGGTAGGTTCATCGAGAAGAAGAACATCAGCCTTCATCAACATAGCTCTGGCCAAAGCGAGCTTCATTTTCCAACCTCCAGAAAGGGATCCAACCTTCTCAGATTGACGACCTTCTGGACCAGCGGTAAATCCAACTTCACTCAAAACCTCGGAAATACGTTCACGGCCTTCCTTGGCAATTTCTGGATCCTTGGAGACGAATTCCAAAATGCTGATATCAGCATCCTCGCCTTGGTTGTGCTCAACGAAGCAAGTTCGGAGAACATCTTGACTTGGGAAACCTTCAAGTTTTCCGTTTGAGATGGCTCGCATAAGTGTTGACTTTCCAGCACCGTTACGACCACAAAGGCCATATCTGTGACCCTTGAGAAGGCGCAAGTTGGTGTGGTTGAGCAAAAGCATACCTCCGTATGCCAAAGAGAAGTTAGTGTTGACGATTTCGATTTCGCCATCATCCTCCTTTACTGGCTGTCCAAACTTTCTGTGGTCTTCGTCGAGATAGAATTGTTGAACTGCGTCACCAACAGTAGTAGCAGCTCCTGATTGCTTCATGATTTGCTCAAGATAAGGTGTGACGTTGGATGCGATGCGAGTAATTTGACGATGGTTGACATCCTCAACGAGCATTTCGCAAATATATGGTTGGGCAAGTTTGAAAATATCCAAATCACCAGCAAGTCCTCCAGCTTTCTTGATCTCAGCATCAAGGACCTTGGAAATCTCATCGGCGCTCACTCTAGAAACTACGGCGGCTGCACCGCTTGCAACGTTTCCAGCGTCATCACTTATGGCCTTGACTATGACCTTCAAAGTACGATCAGCCATTTCTCTGACTTCTGGTAAAGATGCACGTTTAAGAACACCTTCAACACCAGGTTGTAGATTTGGCAAGAAAGTACGAGCCTCGACGGGATCGTGAACCAACTTTGTCAAGTTCTCAACAACAACGACAGTTTGTCTCAAAACTTCCTGTGAGGTAGAGCGATCGTTGAGAGATCTTTCCAAAAGAGGTGTGAGGAGAGCGAGAACGGGAGATGTTACAATAGCAACGAATGTGGTTTGTGATAGAGCGTGAATAGCCTTTTGAAGAGTCTCCTTTCCAGGATTTTGCATAGTTTCGATCAAAAGTGGAATTCTTGGAGCAACATCGTCGTTGGAAAGGAGAGTGGTTAAAGAAGTCATGGTTAGAACAGATTGCTTCTCAACCTCGGACTTCAGATCGTGCATTCCAGACTCGACGAGAGGAATCAATTTTGCCAATTTTGCGCCCATGATTTCTCTTAACAAGTCCTTCTCATCTGCTTCTTCCTTGGTGCCACCAACGGACATTTGTGCCTTGTCTGCCATCTTTTGTACCAATTTGTATGCCGCAACTGTTCCTTGCCATTTTCCGGTGCGCTTAGCGAGATATGTAACGAGAATTGGGAGAAGACCAATGATAAGAGCTTCGGCACCCAAGTTGGAGAATAATGCGTCGAGAGCATATTGAGCAGCATCGCGGACGACTGCACCCTTATCGGCAAGGGCGTCGAGTGCGCATGTTACGACGGCACTATCTTGAAACAAGAAGACGACCTCGGAGATCTTTTGCTTAGGAGGAAGACGCTCAAAGAGAGCACCCAAAAGATTTTGAGCGCTTTCTCTTCTGGTTCCGCTCTTCTTATCGGCCGCGGCCTTCTTGATATCTGCTAAGATTCCATAATCTTGAAGTCCTCGGAATCCGACGGAGTTGAGAAGAAGGTCGCAGAGAGCGTAAGATGCATCAACTGAAGCAGCGGAAGTCTTGGCTTCGAAAATGTTATCGAGAATACCGGAAATTTCAGCTTGTGTTGGGGCGACACCGTTAGATGTCTTTTCAATCATTGTAGGCATCTCTTTTGTGGGAGAGTCGAGATGGGGCATTCTTATGCCTTGAAAACCCTTTGAAAATGGATGAGATTATTGTATGCGATCAGGATATGCAGTTGTTTAACAGAAATCCTTTCTAAGTGGTAAAAATTTAAATCGTGAGATAAAAATTGTGCGATAAATGAAAGAATAAGTTCTTTGGGTTCGAAATTAACTTATGACTGGTCCTAATCGAAAAAGCTTGACGTTTTGGAGTGGAGAGTTTCTGACCGAGCAGAATGAAGTCTTAAAAAGACAAAGTGGTGAGAGAATCAAGAAGACTTTGAATTCTTCCTTTACTTTTTTTCTTTGAAGTGTCCTAGCCGCGTGTGGCTAAGATGAGGAGTTGAAGAGATGAAGAGATGAAGATATGAGAGTGAAAATGGAAGAGAAGGAAGGGGAAGGGGAAGGGAAAGGGAAGGGAAAGTTGTTTGTAGAGGGACGGTGAAGTAATAAGTTGAAGGTTAAGAGGAGGAGAGGAGGAGGGGCTGAAGGAAGGAAAAAAAAAAAAGATACTAAACCTACTAACTAATTTTTTTGGTGGGTGAAGATTATATTACCTTATTACTACTAGATAATCAAAGTCGGGGCCATCCACTAAGGAGAATTTAGTTAGAAATCACATGTAAAATGTAAAAATAATTTCTATATTTGGTTTAGTCTTCGGATTAACTTCAAATCCGGCTTTTTTATTTTTGAAGTCTTTATTAGATAAATTATTTAAGCGATAAATAAAAGAATTTTAATTGGTTAAGGTTAACAGATGCCACATATTAGATTCTTGATTGGTTCATATGCGAATCGTGAAAATTCCCATCTACTTAGTACTTAGTTATTCCTGACTCATCCAGAAATAAATATAATTATAACAATAATAATTACGAGTATATTTATTCGATGATTCATAATTCATATATAAAACATCAGTCATTACTTCGTATTTCATTCTCTTCTATCAGTACTACGTACAGTATATAATATATAAATACCCATTTGGGTTGTTGTAATTGTAATTATACTATTACTATAATCATTAAACTCATATCATTCATTCATTCATTCATTCATTCCATCAATTCATCAATCACTCAAATAATTTACTTCACTTGGTGACAATAATCTCAACCTCATCTCATCTCAATATGGTAGAATCGAATACGGATGCTGGTCCTGGTCCTGGTGCTCAAAGCCCCCTTTCAATAACAGAAGTCCCATCTCCCAATAATACGTCTCAGAATCTCCTTCCAATCACAGAATCTCCTTCTCCCAATAGGTCTCATACTGCCTCAATCAAAGAGTCTCATGATTCTTCTATATTGACCAGAGCAAGATTCCATTTCAGTGAAGAGATCACTCTCGTTCATGCTGATATTCCAATAATAGCATGTGCTCTTGTATCCGGTATCTGCGACAGTAGTGCCTACAATGCGTGGACCTGTTTTGTTTCTATGCAAACTGGTATGCATCAAATTCAATACACTTTGTAACCTTCAATCCTAATATCTTTCCTAGGAAATACTATCTTCCTAGCTCTTGGCGCATCCGGGCAACCTATCGGTCATCCATACGGTTGGGTTAAATCCCTAATTTCGATCTTCTTCTTCCTCTGCGGTTGTCTCTTCTTCGCACAAACTCGACATTTCGGTGCTGGAAAAAGTCGTGGAATACTATCTATATCTTTCCTGTTACAGGGTATTTGCGTAGTAATAGCTGCTGCGTTGGTACAAAGAAATGTGGTACCCGAACCAGTTGGCGTGAACGGTTTTCACGATGAAGTCAATTTTATCGAATTGATTCCGCTGGCGTTTCTGGCATTTCAATCCGGTGGTCAGATTGTTACATCAAGGATTCTTGGCTTCAATGAAGTACCTACAACGGTTTTGACCAGTGTCTACTGTGATATTGCCTCCGATCCAAGATTACTCGCGTGGGACAATGTCAAGAGAAATAGGAGAGTTGGGGCTGTCCTTGCTATACTTTCTGGTGGAATTGCTGGTGGTTGGATCAGTCGAAGTTCGGCTGGCTTGTCCGCTGCTCTTTGGCTTGCTGCTGTCATAAAATTTACGATTTCTTTTAGTTGGGCGGTATGGAAAGCGAAGCCAGTCACTTTGGAATGAGTCGTTTCAAATTGGAGTGATTGAGAATGGAACGAGTAATGACTTTGAGTGCTAGCGCTCATGAGTCATTGGCACAAGGTATTTGAACATAAGTCACCATCTACTTTAATTACCTGTTAGACTAAGGCATACCCGCTGAGTCGTTCACTTGGTGAGTGTTGGCAAGGGACATGTGTAGAGTTTTGTTTTCTTCATTGATACCATTTTTAGTTTTAAGACAGAGATGATGATGAGAGAGGACTTACGATTTCACGAAGATATGGATTTAATGTCAAATAATGTATTTATATTTCAACCAAGCTGAAGAACTTCGAGCAGAAGAACCCCGACCCCCAATTCAATAGTATTCAATGCTCTATTTGTGATGGTTATCCTGGGAATCCCACCCTTCTTAGTTTCTTTGCATCATAAAATGAACATCAAGCTGTCGGTTAAGCCATAGATACATATTATGAGCGCTGAAACTTTGTGAGTATGCTAGCTCATATGCACATCACATCGTCTAGGAAAATTTTGGGATCCGGATATTAATGGGCCACGATCCCACTTCCTATGTCCTCAAATGTCAGTCTACAGTAGAAATCATTGATTGCTAAGTCATAACCAGTCTTGTATAAATTGGGGAGTTCATTTTATCAAACATTTACTCCCCCAGCGCCAACACCAACCTAATTTTCCCAAGAATCATTGCTTTATTTAGACGACAAAGCAGCCACTCAATTTAACTGAACCTATCGCCCTTACTTGACCTAAATGGCTCAGTCGGCTCGTATTTACTCTTCTCTCTTACACGCTGTCCCTCGCTCTCTGGTGCATGTCTCAAACACTATAACCCTGTTATTTATCCGCCCATCGATCTCCCTCTACCCAGATCATTCTTGCGAGAACGAAAATAATGGGGAGGTTTTAATAGCGTAGAAGAGTACGACAGTTTCACGGTCTCCCTGTTACCTGCTACCTACTACCTATTTACATCAAGAACCTCATCGGCGAGAAACACTCGAAATTTAACCTTCCAATACGCAAATCAAGCACAACGTTTCCAGCACATGAATAGCAAATAGCATCATCAGCTCCAACTGCACTTCTCTTTTTCCCAAAAGCAAAAGCGCGGGGTCCGCTGCATCGAAAGATTATGCGAAAGCCCCGGGAGTCTCACTCACGTGGGGAAATGAAGGTGCTTGCTTCGCGAGTTGAAGAATTGGGTTGCTGGTGGGAAGGAAATGAATTGTACTATTCTAATTGTGTCATCAGGCAATTCGGAAGATGCGGTTTCCCAAGGGGAAAGGGCTCTCGCGGATATGAACTAAGGTTTCAGATCGTTTAAAGGCAGGACCAATTTCTGCCCGGGTAGATTCTTTTCAATGACAGAAATTCTGTCTTTTGTAGTAATGTTTGTCCTGAGATATGATGTCACGCCGGTTATGAGACCTGGAAAAATCTTATCAAAGCTAGGTAGTTATTATAGTCCATTAGTTCATGGAGTTCATCAGGCACAGCTGTGTAGTAGTGATTATAGACATGGAGGCTACATGGGTGAATGACGTGCTAATACCTCGGTGGCCGTACCGAATGATTGACGGGCAGGTTGTTGGTCGAGTGGAGACTTCCAACTCCAACTTACGAGGCTGTGACATTTCGATCAGTCGACCGCACAGTTGGGTAAATCGTATGATTGGAACTTGTAAAAGCACAAGCACAGATAGATCCTTCGTTTCACGGAACTACAAGATAATCTTTCATCTTGTATCTTATACAACATCTTCTGCGCTTATAATGATGCAACCAAGTTGCGGGTCTCGAAACATTACTAACAGCCAGCGCTAGCGCTGCAAACTTTGCTATCTGGAAATCTCATTGCCTTTCATTAAAGTTACTCGGTGACAGCTTGCACTGTGCACCTCCTCACAAGTCGGTCCCGGGATTCCACCAGAAAGTTGAGGATTAAAAGATGGTATCCTAAACGTAGGCTCAGATCATTACTCCTATTCAGTAAAATCCACAACCCCTTCGTAGTTGGCCTCATGAATTTCATTTTACAGATGAAGAAATTTGGTCTGGAGACATTTGATCAGCATCTATCTTGGTATCTAAGCATACCCGTACGGTTAGAAGATCAATAACTTCTTCATCACGCACATATTTCAGTTCGAACTCTCACAGTCCAATAATATTGAAATAGGTCACATGCCCAACTCAATGATTTATATAAATCTTTGATTGAAGTTTCTGAATAAATATCTGCTTGAGGTTTTTTCCCTCGCCGTTGCACGCATAAATGAGGCTTATCAAATTTGATAGGCTTTCAGCAAGGAGATATTGCTAGAGAGATCTTTCTTCGCGCGCGGTCCCAAAAGGTCGGGACACATCAATCCATAGAACCATGCTGCTGTTACATGAGGCCACTATGCGGAATAATACCCTTTGGATTACCTCGCTGAATGCGGCGTGCACCGCTTGATGGAGGATTCTGAAGATGCCGCGAAATTGCTTCAAGGATTGACATCATCATGGCATTCCACCTGGGATCTGTCAGCGCCCCCTGAGTTTCTACTTCTATCTACCAATCTCAGCTGTTAAGCTAGTATGGTGGCTGGATTTGTATGGTTCACCAGGTTGGTGTAGTACACTTCTTTCCGGGTAGAACCCGAAAACTCGACCAGAATTACCTTCTCTCCGCGGACTGTTATTCAATCTTCAACAACCATTCCGCAAGAGGTTCTACGATCTGTAATGCCAAGCTCCTCTCCACTTTCTCAGTTACATTTGTGCTTTGCAGCTACACTCAAGTGTTCATCTGAAACTACCGCATCAAATTGAACAATTGAAAGGAAATAGCTGCAGGAGAAACCACCGGGGAAGATGAATTTAGAACTGAGGAGACTTCATGGAAAAAAAGAAAAAGAAAAAACCATGACTTTATTCTCGGGGTGAAACTTGGTAAGACTCAAATTATTCGTAAGAAAAACTAACATATAAAATTCATCCATGAAAGAAACCCATTACATTAAAAATATTGCCCAAACCATACATCCGCTCCAAAAAACACGCTCATCATGTATTAAGTTTATGCGTATCAGTGCCATAAAATTCAATGGTTTTTGAATCCGACCAATTCTTTTCTTTTACTCAACAAACAAGCTTTGGGAAAACTAAGGCAACGCAATTGATAGTCGAGATTTGTTCCAAGAGGCCAGGGCTAGTGTTATTGAGCAAATTAGTCGATGGTCGGCTAACTGCGAGTCTTTCACCCCTTTCAAATGGATAAGAATATGTGTATACATCAGAGTGGTCACGATAACAATCTTTTATCATGTAACGGGAATCATGTTGATAGTCTGGAGCTCACCTCGTCATGGCGAAACTTGGAAAACACTTCATCACAATGGAAAAACAATATATACGAATTTATGCCTCGTCTTTCGCGGCAGTGAGACTAGGAATCGATTTATATCTCCTCCTGGTTCTTCCATTAAAGGCCGTAAATGATGTTTACTTACTGCTCAAGCATAAGCTTGCGGTAGGAGTGGATGTTCTTCTTGACCGGCATTTTGTATATTCCATTTCCTATTTTCCACTTCTAGATTCATCAAATAGTAGCCATATAAGTCTAAATCCACAGAGCCACACGAAGGATACTCTACATGAGGCTTAAAAAATGTCATTATCACTTCGTAAATGAGAGAGCTATCGCCAAAATTGTCGAATCTTCAATTAAATTTGACAGGTTAGTGAAGATATTCATTGGCTTCATCGTCTCATGCATACATGCCTGCAACGATACGACAGTACTCCCAGCCACTGGGCTGATGATGAATCGAGGAAATGCTCAAACTGGCTAGCATGTATTTTCTGCTATCCTTGAAAACTCTATGAGGTAAACTGCTTTGGAGTTTCGGAATTGAGTATCATAATAGTCTTTTCTCCCCCCTAGGCCTACAAGAGCCGGATCCAACCCTATCCCACGCGCATCATAATCTATATCTCCCCGCCCCAAATATCAACCCCAAAAACAGAATCCTCTACTCCAGTGTTCCTGCCGCGCATGTAGTTTATTATATAGTAACCATATCTATCTTTCTGTTCAGAATTCAGAAGACGTCCCTTCAACTCCCAACTCCCAACTCCCAACTCCCAACTCCCAACTCCCAACTCCCAACTCCCAACTCCCAACTCCCAACTTTTATAACGAACCTCATCTTTTAATTGAAATCGCCGATAGATTTATCTAGATATCCCCCAACAAATTCAATTCCTGTTTCGGATCTCTTATTAACCATCTTCGCCTGGTATACCTACCTCCGAGGTAATAACTCTAGACAGACAAATCTATTGACACATTCATCCCAAACTCGGCCTTCATATCTTCCTTCTCTTACACTTTGGAATAAGTAGCGCAGCCCTCTTTTGCAAACCATGGGGTCTTTATTTTCCAAAAAATCCAAAAATAATATATGCAACCTAAAATGCCATTCCCATTCTCATATCATATCACATTTATCAATCAAAATCAAAACTAAAATCATATTGAAAATCATTTTTTATTATTTTCTTTCTTGCCTGCAAGAAGTTTTCATTCGGGGAAGAAACTTGAATGGCAAAGTGTTTCAATTGTTCAAAAAGCGAACAAGCAATCAAAAAGCAAGCAAGCAAGCAAGCAAGCAATCAAGCAAGCAAGCAAGCAATCAAGCAAGCAATCAAAAATCAAGCAATCAATCACTCGATTCAGGGATCAGATCAGATCTAACTCACCTTTCTTCTTCAAGTCGTTTGCCAACAACACTTACCTAAATCTTCTCATATCGCGTCCATTACGGTCCAGGCTCTCCTGAACCGATCTCATGAAAGCGTCTCTCTGATAAGCAAACTCTTCTCTGGCAGAAGTCAACTCATGATCCGCCACCTCCCTCGCCCGGATACGCGACATCAAATGGGCTCCTTCACGCTCCATGGCATGGAATGCATTATCGAGCAATGGCGTCACCGAATCTTGCATCGCAAGCGCAAGTTGAATTTCATGAGGATCATGATGTTGAGCCGCATAAGAGAGCCGAGTAAATGCTTCTTGAATGTTGCGTTCTGCTTGGTGGTGCCGGTCGTTGGCGCGGTAGGCGACTTCTGCTTGGTTAAGGATTTGACGGTCGATATCTTCGATGTGGGAGAGGGCCCGGGTGTAGTTTGAGTGTGCGAGTTGCATTCCTGCACCGCCACTTCTGCCGCCTCGGGATTCATGGGTTCCAGATCTTGGGGGAAGGTCGCTTTGTGAAGCGGATCTTCTGCGCGGAGAAAATTGACTGCCGGGGAATCGGACGGGATGGCCTGATTCGCTTCCAAAGTTCGCCTGAGCCTGTTGCATCTGTTCTCTCTCTTCTATATCACGTGCTCTGGCACGAGATATGTTCCTGTTGATGTCTCTAAGGCGATCGGAAGATCCACCTCCTCCAACAAGGCGAATCTCTTCGCGACAGATGGGACAGGTGGAGTGTGCTCCATCGAGCCAGTGCTCAATGCAGTTACGATGAAATGTGTGATTGCATCGAGTTCTGACTGGTTCTCCGCCGTCTCTGCCACCGAGGGTTTCTTGGCAGATGGCGCAGATGCGCTGGTCCGCTGAGAGAGAGCTGACGCTCACTTGCGTCAATTGGTATGGCATTTTGAGAGTGCTGGAAAGTGTTAGTCAAATAATACTCTGCCGAATTGATAGTTGTATTGCGGTAGATATGTGTGTTTGTATTAGTGCTGTGTGAAGTTATGGAGATGAAATGGTATTTGCATCGGCCGAACTCGGTGTTTAATAGACCTCGAGACATATTGTTTCAAACCTGTACTTGATTTGTTCTCGGGAAAGAGACATATTGTTTTAAACCTGTACTTGATTCTTCTCGGGGAGAAAGGAACATATTTGAGCTAACTCAAAAGGTCTCAATTTGGAAAGATGGTAGAATATCAAGGCAAACTGCTCGAATAGTCCAGCGGAAGCTTCAAATTACTGACCCCTTTGTTCTGATGAACAAAGAAGAACGCAGGTAGAAAGGAACGTCCAATCTGTTCTTGTTCACCAATACAAAGAAACTGAGGCTCACAAGCACATTGTGGATTGCATTCTGTAGGATCTCGCAACTTCTGAATTTAGCTAATCGCCTAGAAAAAAATGAGATGCTCTCGAGGTGCACAAATGAGGTGTGGTTTCTTTTAAGGAATCAAATCGCGAAAACCCCCGTCCGGTACAAATTCCCACTAATTTGTCTGAAAGCAGTGTTTGTAGAGTTCCTTAGAGAAAAAACAGAAATGGTGAACATCTCTGAGCGAAACCTCTATGCCAATGTAACATCTCGATATCGACAACATTGTACTGCAATATCGCACCTGAGAACATTAATGAAAATGCCTCGAGTCATGCCATTTGCGGATATTCCCACAACACCAGGTCATGATATCCCAGTCCCCAGAATTGTTTTTGTCGTAATGTCGTCGTATCTCGTAAGGCGTTTTTGGAAGCTATGAAATGTAATGTGTTTGTTGCAATAAAAATAATCGCTTTCAGGTCCGGGCTATCAGATTGGGAGATGGCCCAAAGAGATCAGAAATATCCAAAGCTGGATCTATGAAACCATTCTGATACTGTTGGAAGTCATGATTTGGCGGGCCATGTCCATTCATATGAGAACCAGAGGGACCTGAATGTCCAGCCAACTGTGCATCATGTTCTCGAAGTAGAGGGTCCAATGTAGATTGCATTTCTGGTGCTTCTTGCTGTTCGAGTTTGATCGGGACTTGATGATTTGTAGATTGATTGTGCGTATTGACTATGATCGCGTCCTGGAATGGCTCAAGGTCGGCATCAGCATCGGCATCTGGGGATGATGGTTGAAGGGGAGGAGGCTGGCGTCTTGGGTTTTCGAGACGATGGAAAGACTTTTCATGTCGTATGACGACATCCCTAGATAAGAAATCAGTCTATATGATCTCTGCTGCGAATATAACATTCGCGCATCATTGGAACATACTTCCGCGCATATCGACGACCGCATAACCGACAAGGGAATGGTTTCTCGTGGGTATCTAAGAGTTGTAGTTGTGTCAACAAAGGAACCAGTATGACTCGCACATAATTTATTGTTGTACTCACGACCACGTTCATGCCTTGAACAATGCTCACTTCTCTTGAACTGCCTCTGGCATACAGAGCATGTGTAGATACGTGGCGTCTTCTGGACTCGATTAGGTCTATTAGTGGTGACCGTATCGTGCGGTCTTGTATTCATTGTTGAATCGAGGGTGAGATGGATTAATCAGTGACCGTGTAATGTTGAAAACAAATCGGAAAATAGTCGTGGTTAATAGATGGATGTGATACCGGTAAAGATAATATTAAGATTGAATACAAAGGATGTATCAAAGTAAATATTCCGATCGGTTTTTCTCTAGGTATTCAAATTCAAGTCAAACTGTGTTGTTGATATGGGTAATGTCGACGGTAAGTAGGTAGGTAATAAGAGTAGGTAGGTAAGATGGGAAGTTAATCGGTAACATCGAAAGAACGGTTAACCTTAGCGGGGTAGATAAGACGCTAATCCTCTTTTGGCAGTAGGTATCTTTTTTTTTGGGTGGTGCGTAAGTGAATAATTCTGATGTGATTGGTGGGGAGAAGTGGAAGCAAAGAAGTAGAAGCAGAAAGAGCACAGACTTTTCATATCAATTCATATATTTATATTTATCTAGGTATTTATCTATTTATTTATATTTATAATCATAATTAATAGGATTTTATTAAATCTCCTAATTACGATACACAATACATAATAAGTTGTATATTTTCCTAATCTGGAAGTTAATCTCGGCTTCCGTATCTTTCCTACACCAAAACTCTTTTATCGCATATAGCGCAATCAATTAATAAATCTGGACTTCAAGGTTTGACCGCAAAAAATCACGCCTTCGGCTTGTTTCGGTAGAACTTTTGTGCGCTTATCTCTCACGTGTCGTCATCTGATTTTGTTGTCCAATCATATCAATAATTTTCGAAAACACGTGCACGCTTGCTTACATTATCTCACTTATCCAACCAGCTTAGGGCATTGGCGATATTTAGATATCAATACAGGTAAAGGTACTTACTACGTTACTCATACATTGATTATCACATCCTACAATACTCATACCCATCGCATTCCGAATTCAATAATGAACCTCTCGCATTGTTCAAATATTGCTTCTGAATCTTAGAGCGGCAAGAGAATTAAGGTTTGAATAGTCGGCCATATATCGGGGGGGGATGGGGGAATTTCATCAGAGCATACGCGTTGAAATGAGCTATGAGATGGATACAAGAGGTCCTAGGGACCAGGTCGGCAGCGAGATAATATATTCCGTAGAAGGAATTTCATTCTTGGGATTCAAAGAGACTCGAAGAGACTCAAAGAGATCTTGTCTTGCTCACTATTAGCATGTTTTGTATCAACGGGAGAAACAAAATGGCCTCTAATTGGTGACTAGAGAAACTAAGTGGGCGAATATACACAAATTCACGATCCCCTTGTATTTATGTTTCACAGCGTCTTTCAAATCACAAGTGGTATTATTAGATGCTTCACAGCTCAGCCCAAATGCCGAGTGGTATTTGGTATTCGCAGATCCACAAATACAGCTAATATTTCGAGGATCTTTACCTTTACCCCATTTTCTTTGGTATAAGTATTCAGCTATTTTCTTTCATTAATGGGTCTCTAGCCAGATCTATCTCTGTTCATTCTTTGGGTGATAAATAAAGCAACAATGTATTCAAAAAACATTATTTCAATACTGGCCGTTGCTACTGGTGCTTTGGCCCAAAACACGGTATATGTGAGTACAGAACAATAGTATTAGCCATAATCTTCAACTGATGTTTTGTAGACCTACACCGCCGATACAATTTCGAATTTGGACTTGTACAATTTCAGCAATTCTGCACCATTTCAAATTTACAATGAATCTTTTTCTTCAATACTTGGACACTCGCCAATCATTAGCGATGTCCTGAATTCCTCGAATGCTTCATTTCCCCAATTTCACGAAGCCGGTATCTTCTTTTCGGAGTCAACTCTTTTCGTCACGAGCAACCAATATGCTTCTACAACCAGTTCTCCATCCACCGATAACAAAACCATCTCAATTACTCGTCTCGATAAGTCCGGCGATTCATGGGTACCTACCATTGTTGTACCGAACGGAACCATTCATCTTGCAAATGGAGGCACAAAATATAAAGACGGTCTGGTAATCTGCGATCAAGGATCTTTGACAGCACCAGGCGGACTCGTCTACATGAACGCCACAGCTCCATATACCACGAAAAACCTCATCAACAATTACTACGGCATAGAGTTTAACTCGCTCAATGACGTGCACGTCACGAGCGACGGAGCTTTATGGTTCACAGATCCATCATACGGTTCATAGCAAGGAATTCGACCCGAACCTCACCTTCCCAACCAGATCTACCGCTACATGCCAGAGACAAATGATATCCGTGTTGTCGCAGATGGAATTGAAGAACCAAATGGAATTACATTCAGTCAAGATGAGCAAACCGCATATATCACCGATGGAACAGGTAATGCCACGAATCCAACAGGCCCACGAGCAATCTACGCATTTGATGTAATAACTCGAGGCGGTCAACCCTCTCTTGCCAACAAGAGAGTATTTGCCGTTCCTCAAAAAGGACTTCCAGATGGTATCAAGACTGACGCCGCAGGAAATGTGTATGCGGGATGTGGAGATGGAGTCAATGTTTGGAATGAGGGAGGGATGCTATTAGGAAAGATTGTTGTTGCCGGTGGCTCTTCGAACTTCATTCTCGGTCAGGAGGGAAACAGAACGCAAGTGTGGTTATTAAACGAGGATAAATTATGGCAAGCTAGTTTGGCTCTTGTCAATTGAGTTTATGGGATAGATTCGGCCCCGAACCGAACCTAGAAGTAATGCCCCATGGAATTTGATATTATTATAAATTAGATATCCCCCCTCTTAACATGCGATGTACAACACCCCACGGCCTCGACACCACGCAATTAATGTGGAGAGATCGGATGGGCCCGGGTGGTGGGGTCAACCTCTTGAGATGGTGGTGGGGTGCTTGAATATAGACCCCGCATTCTAACATGACTTTCCCTCAAACATACATATAGCTACCCCGCACTTAGCTTCTTTTTCGTTCATACAAATTGAAAATCTTACCCCGCGCTAGTGATGAAATGAGGTAGATACCACAATGTCATGCGACATGTGACATCACGTGGTGATGCGTGATTTGGCAGAGCAGGTCTTCATTCCAACCACGAGAGTATAATGTGGCTTTAGACAAATATAGTCTAGTTTGCTATTAATAAGTCGCTCAAAAGCCATGGCTGAAAGCAACGAAATGCATCGCGTGAGCATCCAACTGTGAACTAGTTGGTTCATAAGCAATATAGAAATATTATGTGGATAAGTAGATCCTAAACAAGTTTCTTTTACTGATGAAAAAACTTAGTTAAATGTATACACGCAACGATGGAACCTGCGGCTCCTGCAAAGGACCCAGTTTGGTACAGAGATGTGTGGAAGAGGCCCTTGCTCAGTAGTCAAAAACACTCATCGCCTTCTAGTTCCCGACTGAGTGCCACAGAATATCGTCACATCACTTGATCCGGCGACTCACTCGAAATTCAAACGATTGTTGTGTATTTCCTCATCAGTACTGCATTACAGGATTAACCACTTCTAAATAAAATACTCGCCGATCTATTGATTCAACAGCTGATCCACATATTCAAAAGCAGGAAGATATCACTATAGTCTTTATTCGCAATATGCAATATCTCAATACTGTCAATGACGAAGGACTAAGGCTCATAAATCCTGTAACGGGAGGTCCTCCCTGTATAGTTCTAAAGGACGGCGATGTAGACGCGGGTATATTTCTTCCCGGAAGTGTAAGCTTCCCACACAATTTACAATGGTTAAAACTTTTTAGTCTCTGATCTCAACCACAGACCAGCACATGAATCCATCCTTATATCCCCTCTCCATCCCACCACTTACTTCTCTCCTCCGTATTTGGTTGCTCCAGAACGCTGGCTCCCAGCCGATATCCGATCCGTACAATTCGACAATAATCGTCTGTCGGCAACGAAACCTTTAGCATGAGACACCCTAATGTTATTGGGAGAAATCTTTCGTCGGCCCAATTGCGAATTATGTTGGCTAGGGTGATTTGGGAATGAAAAATGAAGGAGGCAGGGAAGATGGTGAATAATGCGGAATTCAAAAGGTTCATTTTGATCCGGAAAGAGTCAGTTATGGTGAGGATGACAACTAGGGATTCAATTAAATACCTAAGCCTTGATTTCGTACAGTGACGGGATGTCTGAACTTAGTTGGAGGATGTCGAAACATAGTATAGAAATAAGTACTCGCTATTAGCAATAGTCATGTAGTCAAATAGGTTCCAATTTGCAAAAATTCCTTCAATTTGCATAAAAACAACAGAAAATGTCATTCCTATCATCGAACATCTTGATTATTAACCTACTACGAAAAATGCACATCTAAGAAGCCCCAAGTTTCGTCCCATTCCACGCAACGATTAAGCCATCATCATCATCAATATCCTCCTCATAATGCATATTTCTTCCTTGCCGTGCAAATACATAGGCCGAAGTTAATATATCGCACGATCGAGTGGAAACACTTGAATCCAATCTTGATTTTCCATCCCATCTAGTGTCCCAATCTGTCTTACGTAAATCACACCGCTTTTCCCCCCTTTTCTTGCATCGCTACTAATGACTGCATGGGCCGGACTGGAGGGCTAAACAGTTTCAAGTGGAGATTTATAAATCTTTTGTAGCTCTATTCTCGACGCCCTGTCCTCCCTCCCCTTCATTTGGAAACTCCAAGTTGGAGCGGAAACTTTCTGCCTACGGTTTTCATCAGATTCACAGTTCACTTGGAAGACGAAAATTTTTGTGGAATTTATGAAAACGTGTATTTAAAGTTGTGCGGACACGGCTGAAGCACTTTAGTGAGAGTGAAATTTATGCACATATTCACGGGCATGTCCGACCAGAAAGCATCTTGCTTTTTTTTGATCAAAAGAGTTTTGTAGTAGATACTGCAAACGCAAGGAATAGCACGATACGGAGGCACGCCCATTTCAAAGTAGCTACCGAATCGAAGTCACCGATTAGGTCTGCATAGTTGCAGGTAGAAGAGAAAGAGCGTGAGCTTTGCACACACAAGTGTGAACGATTGTTCCTTCAAAAGTCGTTTTCATTATTCAAATAGTTTTCAATTTTGAATTGATATTGATTGGACTGTGAGCAGTTAGAATTTCGACATATTCGCATATAGTATATGCGAATATGTCGAAATGGATACCCGTAAGATAACTTGTGGGTTTAACAAGTAGTCTATAGATATACTACTTGCAAAATCGGGTTTTTACAAATCAATCTTAACAAATGATTTTCAAAGTAGTCGTTAATAACTCCATAGATATTTGTTAAACTGTATTTGTCGACTATTTCAGAAAATCTGGCCGACTATTTAAGGTAGTTTGTATTACCAACCGACCGTGACATTCAGCAACCTTAACATTGTTAAAAAAATTGAAAAGTATATATCAAATTAATAACATAAGATAATTTGATAATATTAATATTTAAACGATTATTGAATATTATTTACTCGAACTATACTAAATTTTTAATAGATATAATTTGTTTAATATTATTCTAGTAAAGCTTAATGTTTACGATTAAAATAAATCCGAATAGTTACTTGACCTTGTTCGGAACAAATCTATACTGAATTAATCCATTACCCATACTTGTCCAATCCTCCCATCATAGCTCATCACTTACTTTGATTAACCTATTTGATCTATCGATCGTTAAGACATACTCAAACTAAGCATGCCTCCTATTTTGACTGACTCTGTTGTGCCTGCAGTCTTTGACGAGTTAGAAGCTAGGAGACCTGAAGTCGAGAGATTTCTACAAGCAAACCTCGGGTCCGAAATTAGCAATGGGAGAACATTGAGTGGAAGTTTTCTTTATTGCAATGGTATCTTTTACTTTATTTGTATCGTGCTTCGCCTGATTTGGTTGATAAGTCTCTATCAATGTTGGAAGTCCATAAACCTAAAGTCGGCGTTCGAATCGTCCATCTTTGCAGTCATGGCCCAGATATTTTTTGGAGATATGGGTAAGTCCGCAAGTCCCCTAAAGCTCCCTCCCAAGCATTATTATTTTTGGTCCTATGGTTCACTGACTATTATTACTTCTAAACAGCTACTGAGCCAGAATTAGCAGCCGCGTTATCTCAATATCCTTGGGGCCTAGGATTTTTGGCGTCTAAAAGACAATATTTCCTTTGCATTATCGCTCGGTGAGTTATTTGCGATTGCACTATTAAACCGGGTTGACGTTGATATATAGAGTCATCAACTTTATGATAACAAGGAATGACAGTGCAAAGTAGACTTTAATTCGACGTTTGGTGGTTGCAATCGATCAGTCGAAGACAATAAAGGTAGTAAGCACCACCCCTCCACCCTAACTAGGGTTGGGCAAAGGGTAGGGTAACCCGGGGTAACCCGGGGTATTTTTCCGAGTATTTTGAAGGGTAACTACTTTTTTAGCTTTTAAAGGGTAAGGTAAATACCCTATAAAATATCGCTAGATACAGGTTTTTCGCCGGGTATATATATATAAGTATATTTTTGGTAAAAGATATAGTATTTGGTAATAGAGAAAATATAATATTAAATAATATCACTAAAATTTTCATAAATTTATAGCCAAATCGGGCAAAAATGAAGATATATTATTTGCTTATTCTGAATCTTCAAAAAGTTTATTATTAGTACTGTTTAAAGATAATCCAAATAGCAAAAGCATATTTTATTCAAAAGACTCTACTAGTTGTTTATTGTATCGTAGATATAAGTTATCTAATAGTTTCAACATATTACACTAATTACTAAATACTATAGTTAGTTATTGAAGGTATTGATAAAACTTACAAAAATAAAAAACCTATACGAATATAGTATATAAAATAAAAATACAAAAATTATGATTATTAGATAATATCATTTTAGTATTTAATATAGTTGGGAATAACTTCATTTTTGGATGACTACTATTAGACGATTATATGATATTTATCTACAAATAATCTAGTATTTAGTAGGTTTTAAAGGTAAATACTTTATAAAACTTTTGTAGGGTAAGGTCATCATTTGAAAAGGCCAAATACCCGCGGGTAGGGTAGGGTGCCCAAGCCTGACCCTAACATATTGTTAAGTAAATACTGATCAATGCCACAACCTGACATACTTCAAAGCTTGATTGCATGCGCGAGATCAGCAGAGGGGATTCTATAACCACTGATGGCGCTCGCTGATACAATTCTTACGATCTGGCTGAAAGCTTCTCATCAATCGTTAGTCGTGAGCTAAACTGCTTCCCAAACATGAAGTTTTTGACTGATATCCAGCAGATACTTGTCCACACTATTGCCCGAACCTGTACGCAGATACTGGAAGGCGAAAAAATACGAAGAGAAATCGGAGATCATGACGAGCGAATCTATGATAGCTTGAACAACCTAAATTTGCTGCATAAATTCATGATGGAAGCGATAGAGGACAACCGTGAGTTACAAAGCATATGAAGATAGATTACTATACTAAACTGCCCTACAAGCTCTCATACAAAGCAGCATATCGAAATTTGCTGCTGCCGGAAACGGACAAGAAATTTTCAGATTCGATGGATCCGTCACTGCCCGATATTGAAAATGGCGATCCTATAGTGTAATTTATGTGCTCATACAAATGTTAAATGCTAAAATATAGCAATAGTGTAGCGAAGATGAACAGACCCTATGTGTTTCTCGTTGCCGAAATAACAGTGTCTCATTTCATAACTAATTTCAACGTCCGCATTGCGGAAGAAACGTCATTATATCTGAAAGATGGTGTGGGGGAAAACCTGCAGGCATCGGATATCAGGGCTATTATTCTGGCGTTTGAAGCAGAGAACGATATTTATGATTCTGATCTCAATTCGCTTTTCAGAGACCCCAAACCCGCTTTTGCTAGGTTCGATCTTCTTGTTGAAGCGCCGATTATACCTCGTCTGGTTGAAGACAACAACAGAGACGCACAATATGGGAAAACGGTAAATTTCTCAACGGCCCCTGCAATTGGTCTTGCAGTGGATTAGTAGTTAACATCAACTCCAAGGTCTACGGAGATCGAGATGTCAAATATGAGAGATCAAGGTTGGTGTTACGGCGCTAAAATCTCAGATGCCTCGGAGATTCCTTCACGGAGGAGTTCTTTGATGATAGGCGTGAATGGTGGTGAGGGAGGGAGTGGTAGGCTGCTGAGTGTGAGGGGGCAGGTTTGGAGACAACGGGTTCTTTTTTTTGAGCCAAACTCCACTGTATATGCGTATTGTAAATATAGTATTATAACGAAAGTCAACAAATTTAAAGACTGGAATCGATTGCGAAAAAAGAACTTGTGCTTTCCTTCTTCCTTCGTATCCTTGACCACTAGCTTAGGTATAAAGAAGACTTTCGTGGTTATTACTTAAAAGAATCCATGCTTTTCACACAACATCCTATGTCATAACAGTCTCCCTGTTCATACCGAAGATGCATGAATATCCCGGGAAATATGGGCACATAATTAGAAGTAACACTATAGCCAACCATTACATTGCTCAATATCTAACTCTAGCATCTGGTGACAATTGCAAATACACTACTGTCTCAACACAGAATACAGGGGCAAAAAGACCTCATGGTAGTATTTTATCTGTCAATCTCAAATATCAAGCACAACACATTGCGAGCAGAATTTCGATATGACCAGTATAAACCAAGGAAACCGGCAAAAATTACAAAAGCTCAAAACCAGATCTCTTGCATCAAACAGATTTCCACTCTCTTATCCGTATTCAAAGTCACATTACTTCTTCAAAACGCCAGAAACATACAAAGCTGGAATTGCCTGGTTCAGAGTCCATTCGGTGCACTTGATCATCGGAGGTCGAGGTTCGCCTGGTAAATAGAAAGTTCCATCCGGTTTCATTTGCTCAGTCTTCATGGTCTTGATGTTGAAGTTCTTCTGCTTGGGCGGTGGCGGCTGCGCTTCGAGGACTTTATTCAATTCTTGGGGGTAATAAGGTATATTGACAGTGCCAAGAAGTTCTATGGCATAGAATGTGTCCGATTCTTCTGGGTTGTTCGCCATCTTCGATTCATAGAACATGCCGGATGTAATATCCCCGGTCACATGATGAATCATTCCAGATTTAATATCAGGATTGGTCTCCACGTATATCTCATGGTGAAATCTTGGGCTTGGCATATCCGGATCAGGAATGGTAATGTTGTATCTGACTTTGTAGACTTTGTAAGACATGGCTTGATTGAACATATGGTGGGCTTCGAAATATAATACAGGGAGGCTTGTCGAGGATCAACAGAGAACGCAGAACCTCGTCGTGGTACTAGTAAGAAATATCTTGAGAGTTGAAGTAGGCGATGAAGGAATGATATACTTGATGTATGAAAGATTCCTTGAATCCGAAAACCTTTCGAAGATGGTTGGAAGGAAGAACTTGGATGTCTGATGATGGAATATTTGAGAAGAAAATGCGTTCTTTTGTAATTTGTACCTCGATGAATCTGATGCACGGCGTAATAAGGTTTGAAATCGCCAAGTGTTCTCAAGATACTGATCTCCAGGCATTAACCGAAATCCATACATCATACACGTCCCTATATTTTGCACGTATTAAAATTAATATAAAATACTAACATTAAAGTAGTAGAAGTTTTTTTTATAAAAAGTAAATATATAATCAAAAGGTTAATATATAAATACTATTATAAAATTGTAAAAGAAGTATTAAATTTTTTGATTATGGAACTTACAATTTTAATAAAATTTTTATTTATTTATATATAAAATTAAATATTAAATAACAAATTAAAGTTGTTTTTAGTTATTTTCAAATATTTTTTTAATAAAGTTTAAATGTATTTCTTATATAAATTTGATCAAAAATATCCATTTCGATATAAAGTCGTTTTCTAATAAGTGAATCGTACCTGTAACCAATCAGACCATTAACAAAGTTCGGGATTCAGCTGTAGACTCTCATTACCTAGCATTAGACTTGGACTTCTTCGCCTGGAACGACCTCGACCTGGCCCTGGGGACTACTTGGGCGAAAAATTAAGAGACCGCTTTCTTTCATCTCCTCACACCTTTGCATCTAGAATCCACAATGGAAGAGACATTAAAAGAACCAAGAGATGGAAGGAATTGGAGATGCCATGCTCGAATAGTATAGAGCATTAGCTTTAGAAGTGTAAGAACTATCTTGTATTCTTTTAGTAAAGGCTCCCCCAGATTGATATTTGCTCTCATTGTCATGGGTTTCGTGCTTCAGATCTTCCAATTTCTCAAAAGTACGATACCCATTCACGAACATCGAGGAGGAGAACTGTTTCCCCTGTTAGGATAAGTCAGGAGAATGTCTTAGAAGAAGATGCATTATGGCTGCATATAAATAGAAGCATAAGTGCTCCTCTTTATTCCCAAAATGGAAATAAGTTATCCCCCGATGCTCTGGTGTCGCCAATATCCGAGTGCACACGTGCAAATAAATTCTGGATGTGTCTCACTGTATTCCTCAATTCGATGTTGAAGGTAACTGGAATCCGTTCGAAGAAGCCTCAGATGATCTGCGGCCTTTCGACAAGAAAATTGGGGGTTCTCAAGAAGTCGATCGTTTTCGAATATGGGTGTAATGAATCGTTGGTCGCTGAGGTTTGAAAAAGTTAGGCCCCTAATGGAACCTCGGAAATTCGTATACATACAAAGCGCGGTCCATTTACTTGATGAATTTTCTGAGTATCATAGCGTAGTGGCATATTTGATGCAATAACCTCCCAGCCTCAAGTACAGATTCATCTGACTGCTATCAAATGCAATTGAAAGTTGTAAAATCCATGATTTCTTAAATTTGAAAATCGTTCTATAAATTCGTGCACCCACTTGTGGTCATAGTATCTAATGAGGACAAAAGTTTTTCGCCGGGTATTTTCACTCCTATTATGCTCAAAATTGTCCTTCAGTATTCCCATCACCCATACTTTTACTGCTAC
Organism: Myriosclerotinia curreyana; assembly: GCA_002162495.1. Lineage (NCBI taxonomy): Eukaryota > Fungi > Ascomycota > Leotiomycetes > Helotiales > Sclerotiniaceae > Myriosclerotinia > Myriosclerotinia curreyana. The sequence goes on along the minus strand of NGKJ01000072.1, from coordinate 33,270 downwards.
TACTGCCGCTCTGTATAGCACCTAGTATACCATCGATGTATGATGCACCGCTCCACTTTTGGTGAGTCAATACATCCACACCTAGCTCCTTCTCTCTTCTCTGGATTAAATTGACGTATGCTAGCATACCATCGTCTTTGAATGCTTTTGATAATTCGTTGGTGACTGTTGCAGTAGAATGAAGCCCGGCAAGTGAGATCAATTGCAGAACGAATCCATGCTTCGCAATATCCCAAATGAAGGACTTTAGAGTCTTGTCATCGAAGCCATGACCCATCCAGTTGAATGAAGGAGAGAGATTGTAGACAAGTCCTTTACCTGGGTATTTGGCTCGAATTTCACCCGAGAATTGTGCTGCGTTCTTGACATTTGGATCTCCAGTTTCAACCCACAGGAGGTCAGCGTATGGTGCATATTGGATTGCTCGTTTGGTCGCGGCTTCCATTCCGGCCTTGTAATGGTAAAATCCTTCTCTTGTTCGTGGTATATCAATATTAAATATGATTGGTTTTTCGCTGTACTTCGAAGCTAGTTGCTTGCGTTTTGTTATAGACATGTCCCGATCCTTCCTAGTCGCTTCAAGGTACTCGTTGATCTTGGATTGCGATACACCTTGTTCTTTCAATTGCTTTGCAACAGCTTCATCACATGTCATGAGTTCAGTCTTCTTGACCCACTCAGCCTCAAATGCATCAATTTCAGCACCTGTAGCTCCATCCAACTCCATGGCTTGTATTGTCTCTGCTAAAGGTTCGATGCCGTCTTCTGCAACTCCTTTAATAAATTCATGATCCCTGACATCAATCGCACTGCTAAGAAGTTTACCGCTTTCGGAGTCTGTTCTTGCAATCACCAGATTTTCCGAGCCCATAACATCCCATTGAAATCTGGCGGCAACTAAACGATTGATGTGTTCTCCAACGGGTACTAAAACCTTACCAGCAAGATGTCCGCACTTTTTTCCACCGTGCATTTGGTCCTCAAAATGCACAGCGGCAGCCCCATTCTCCGCAAATAACTTGGCGAGCTTTAATACAGCGGAGAGCCCGCCATGCCCAGTGTCTCCATCTGCAATAATCGGCCTCAAATAGTCTATGTATGGTGTTTTCGCCCGCTCTTCCTTGCTCAGTTTTCTCCTCGCATCCCATTGTTTTCGATCGTGCATTGATTGAGCCTTTGAGAGTCGTTGGACTTGATTCGGTACAGTGTTGTAAGGATAATCGCCAAAATCTGGGGATACTTCGTTTGTGGATGTAAGTACCGAGGAACATGCCCAGCCAGAAATGTATAGGACTTCCTGGTTTTCAGCTTGTTGAGTCATCTGTACAGGATCAATAGCACCCACTGTGAATGTATTAGCTTCCGTCTTTCAGATGTCAAGGCTCATGGTTGGTCTTGCTTGTATGTATTGGCTTCCCCTCCGCCCCCCTTACTTTTATTAAATTGAATAGCTTTCTGGCCATAACAGAGCTTGGGTATGATTGCTGTTGACTTCCACGTTTCGATACAACATCTGCCGCGGAGTATGGTCTCTTGATTCCTTCATATCTTGGGCTGTTCCACCATGTTTCCACTTCCTTAATTTGTTGTTCGTATAATTCGTCCTCGGCCGCACCGGCTTTCTGCGGATTTGGCAGAAGCTGAAATAAATCCGATGCTAAAGGTCTCGATATTGGGTCATTGAGAGCTTTCAAAGCAGACATCTTACAACTTGAGGCGGATAGATGTCGAATGCTAACGGTTAGAGCTCTGGAAGTCAAAGCTCTGCGAGGCGCCACATAAGCAATTCTGCGAAACATTTTAAGATGTTGTATATGAGGTGAAGACAATTATCAGATCAATGACTTGTACCTGTCCCTACCTAGGTACTGGTATGTTGTTGCTGATAAAGCAAGAAGACTTTATATTATGCCGTCATGGGGGGTGAAGTGAACAAATTCGGTTTCGTTCGGTTGATGATCAACTGGTGTGGCCGAAGTAACTAATGATAAAATCACCCATAATCATACTAGCTCATACCAAGTCAGACATTTCAGCAATGATTGAGCCACACTCATACTTTTATTAATTTCATTCCTCGTCATTTAATTGGCCAATTAATAATCGATCCGTTTACCCTCGGCCTAGAGTAACCGACCGCTTGATCATTTCATTGCATTGCATCGTTACAACATCTTCCCCCCATATATTTCCTTCGATTCTTCAAGAAAGCTTTCAGAGGTTCAATTCCCATTGCAATTGTGAGTAATATTTATCTGACTGCCCTTTCATATCTTGCTTCAATACTGACTGACCTTCATACAAAGTTATCATTCAGTACTTTAACTAAGTTTACCCCACGATTCTGCCCCACGATTACCCCATCCGAGCTCCTGAACTCAAAATCCTCTTGACGATATGGCGATGAATGCCAGAACCGCCTCACAGGCATTCAGATCTCTGCGAGTATGAAGCCCTTTCTATTTTGTCATGCTGTGTTTGGTATTAAAATATTTGTAGCCAGTCGGTATTCGTACTTTAGCTGCCCCAACTCATCGAAACTATGCTACATCATCCGAGCCAGATCTCAAGACTACCTTCAAGGAGTGCATTCCTGCGAAGCGCGAGCTGTTAAAAAAGGTCAAGGCAAAGGGCGATAAAGTCATTGGGGAGGTTAAAGTCGAAAACACCATTGGTGGAATGAGGTACGATCAAAACTACAATGGCATGTTACATACATAGATACTAATACAGTGACAGAGGATTGAAAGCTATGGTATGGGAAGGGTCAGTTTTGGATGCCAATGAAGGCATTAGGTTCCATGGCAGAACTATTAAGGATTGTCAAAAAGAGCTCCCTAAAGGAACAAGTGGTACAGAAATGCTCCCAGAGGCTATGTTCTGGCTACTTTTGACCGGCCAGGTCCCTTCCACCTCCCAAGTGAGACAGTTTTCCAAGGAACTAGCAGAGCAATCAGCACTTCCAGAATTTGTTAATAAGATGCTCGATAACTTTCCAAAAGATCTACACCCCATGACTCAATTCGCTATCTCCGTTTCAGCACTCTCTCATACATCGAAATTTGCTAAAGCATATGAAAAAGGAGTTAACAAGGCGGATTACTGGGAGCCAACTTTTGACGACAGTATTTCTCTTTTGGCAAAACTTCCGGTCATCGCTGCCAAGATTTATCAAAATTCATATCGGGGTGGTGGAGCTCTACCTGCAGAGGTTGATTTGGAACAAGATTGGTCGTACAACTTCGCAGCCATGCTTGGTAAAGGAGGCAAGGAGAACAAGAACTTCCAAGATTTGTTGAGATTGTATTTGGCTCTTCATGGTGACCATGAAGGTGGGAATGTTTCTGCGCATGCCACTCACTTAGTTGGAAGTGCTTTAAGCGATCCCTTCTTAAGTTACAGTGCGGGCCTTCAAGGTCTTGCTGGACCTCTTCACGGGTATTTAGCGTTACTTGATTGAGATTTCAACTTACTAATAATTAATAGTCTGGCCGCACAAGAAGTCCTTAGATGGATCTTGCAAATGCAAGAGCACGTAGGAACCAAATTCACCGACAACGATGTATCCGACTACCTATGGTCAACGTTGAAATCCGGTCGTGTAGTACCCGGCTATGGCCACGCTGTTCTCCGCAAACCCGATCCCCGTTTCGAAGCTCTCATGGATTATGCTTCCTCGCGTCCCGAAATCGCTAAAGATCCTGTCTTCCAACTCGTAAAGAAAAACTCTGAGATCGCTCCAGAAGTATTAAAGAAACACGGAAAAACTAAAAATCCCCACCCGAATGTAGATTCTGCGTCTGGAGTTTTATTCCATCATTATGGTTTTCATGAGACGCTCTATTATACTGCAACTTTTGGTGTTAGTCGAGGTTTAGGACCTTTAGCGCAGTTGATCTGGGATAGAGCTTTAGGATTGCCAATTGAAAGACCTAAGAGTATTAATTTGGAAGGCTTGTTGAAGTTGGCTGAGTAGGTCCAGGGGAATAGAGCTTAGACTAGTCATGATGAGTGTAATTCATGCTTTGCTATATTGGCAGCTAAAGCTTTGGGTGGATAGAATGTGCAACAATGTTAAAGAGAGTTGCATGTTCATCAGATATGTGACCGACAAGCTACTATGCTTCTGAGGCACCGGTGAGATAGAAAACAATGAACATCATGACGAATGTATGATTGGGCTCCAATGTCTGAGATTAGGTCGAACCATAAACGATTACACTTGCTTGTCTATCGAGAGAGGTCCGAGTGCATATTGAACAAGGTACCATTTTCCTACGTGCAACGGTGCAATGGGGAAGATCATAACCTGAATTGTATTCTCACAAAAAGCATGCTTGATCATTGTTATAACCATGAAAAAATATTCGAAATTCGAACTTATCCCAACAATCGATCTGCTTAACTCCTTTTATGCCCCAAAGTATATTTCTAAAACTCGAATCTGCTGGCATTTTCACGATTTAAGAAATCTTTCTATAGTTTTCATGTTTCTGATATGGACGTGTCGGATTTCTTTCGTGGTTGCAGAAACCTACGCGAAGTTCGCCTAACTCCGGCATAATAGGGAGTGGTCAGGTCACTACAACTCTTATAAGATTAATGAACGAAAACAGGCTCTAGACTGTTCACGGTACATCCGTTGTACATCCATTTACATTTATGCTTAGACGAAAATAGAAAATATATACCTCTCTTGCATGTCATTCGCCCAGAATTTTAGCTTCATGCGCCAATCCGATGTGGCGTCCGAGACCCGGAAAGATCATCCTACAAAATATGGAGTTAAGCTGATACGAAGTAAGCTTTCGACTCAATTAGGCGGGTGATGAGGGAGGGGTTGTCTCATTTATATGAAGACCCGTCTAAACTCATATATGAATACATTTTAAACCCTTTTTGACCCTTAACTCTTATATTCTCTTTAACCCTTTGTTTAAAGAATTAAATACAATAATAGTATTCTTCAAAAAAAAACCTTGAAGAGGCTATTTTGATAATATAAAATTGCTATTTGATTAATTAGGATTTATGATTCATGGATTGCCGCATGGATTACCAGGTTAGCCTTCAAAGGACAGGACCAAGCGATGACTTCTGCACACTGCAAATATACTACATGCAAGCCAAGACTGTATGCGGATTTGATGTATGACCGTGCAAGACCTCGGGTTTAAAAGAAAGTTAAGTACTTGCATATTTTCCTTATATCAATACCACATTGTTTTTCAGCTTCTAATCTTCATTCCTGTATAAGAAGAGTATTAGCAGCTCGACACGTTCAATCGTTGTCGGCGTCCTTTCGTTTTCGAATATATCACTCGTTTTCGTGTCCTCGTCTATATTTGGACCTCTCATTTGAACATTTGATTGAATACGATGAAGTTCTCGGTTGGTGGTGCGGTATGGGGAGTAGTCTCTTACGCTACAGTTGTGAGAGCTGTTTGTGGAAGTAATCTATTAATTGATAATTATGCAAAGTTTGCAAGTAATACTAATTCTCTTGGTCAATGGACAAGTGGTAAGCGACCCCTCCCGAGTCTTTCGTACTACCTCTAACATATCAAACAGACGATGGCACAACGACGAATTTGAAAGCCGATGTCACAAACAAGAAACTCACATTCACCAGCAAGGCCAATAGTTACTTCTATACCACTTTCAATTGCGAAAAAGCAACGACGGATCAATACAATGCAATAACATTTCCAGTCAAAGGTCCCGCTGGTGCTTCCTTCAAACTCGAACTACAGACCATGAGTTCGTGCACCGCGACCACATATAAAAGCTACTACACGACTGTTACCGGAATCACTGGGGCTACTCAGACTATCACGGTGCAGTTAAGTGCTTTCGCTGGAGCCAACCTGAATGCAATTTCAGGGCTTTTATGGGAGTCTTTTAGTGTCGATGGTGCTTGGGAGATAGGCCAGACGAATTTGGTTTGTGCAAATGGAGCAGGATCCTCATCGACTTCGAGTACAGTATCCACGAAAAGTGCTGTCGTAACAAGTAGCGCTTCAACTTCAGTCGTTTCTGTACCAACTACCTCCGCTACCACTTTAAGCACTGTTACGCCCAGTGTTACCTCGAAAGTTTTGACCAGCAGCGTCAGTGCCTCGGCTCCAGCTGGTGCTTGTACGAACTTATTGATTGATGACTTTGCGTCTCAATCTCGTCTAACCTTCTTGTTCTACAATGCCATGTTGCAGCCATCTTCTGATGATGGCACCATGTCACCAGTGGCAAAAAGGGTAGACACCGCTACATCTGTCATTGTGGCTAATAACCATGTCACTTTGACATCACTTGCCGATGGATCTTCTTATTGGTACACTATGTTTGGTTGTTTGAAAGCAACTAATATATATGGTGGAATTGGTTTGACAATCAAGGCGGCAAAAGGAACAACATTGGGCATTGAAATGCAAACTTCGAACACTTGCGATTCAAGTAATCCCACACTCATCGATGTTTCTTCTGCGGATCTTGGCTGGACCTTTGACGGAACTGAGAAGTTCTATACCATTCCTTTCTCGAAATTTTCAGGTCTTGACACAGATCATCTGATTTCTCTTCTGTTTTCTGGCATCAGCAAGCCAATTACTCTTGGACCAATTTCGTTCTATTGCGGAAGTACAGGAAGCGCTTACCCTGTACCTACTACAGTCCCAGTCATCGAACCATCTTCGACTATTCCGGCAACAACTGGACCCTCAGCTTATGTTATCGACACCTTTGGGAGCACTGATTCCAACAACCTTGGCTTCTACCATGGAGGAGATGATACAACAACTTACAAACAATCCGGCAACAAACTGACCATCAATACCAAAGGTGATTCTGATCTTGGTTGGTACACTCAGATCTCGAATGGATGCCTTGACTTTACTCCTAATGACAACGGTTATCTCCATATCGCTTTTACGGGAAGTAATGCGTTTACAATTGCTCTCCAGCAACACAATCCTACATGTAATCCGAATATCAATCCGTTTCCATTTACATGGGATTCCGTTGAAGCCTCACGATACTCGAACTCAGCCAAAACCGATCTCTATGTACCAATCTCTCACTTCGAGATTGATCGTAAACTCAGCGTCGGGTTTGCACTCAAAGGTTTCTATACGTCCGATGATACTGTCATCTCGAAGATTGAACTTGTGAATTCCGTCCCATCAGGCTTCTTGGTTCCATCCAAACTTCCAACTGCACCTCTAATCTTCTCCTGCACACGGCCCAGCTCTTTCGCATTCGCAATTGATGACGGTGATCCAAAACTCGCACAAAAAGTTGTCTCCTCCGTCGCAGCAGCAGGTATCCACGTCACATTTTTCACAGTTGGTGCCGCCCTCGTTGACGCATCCACAAACCTCTCGAATGTCTACTCCAACATGTTAAGTTTGGGTCATCAAGTAGCATACCACTCTTACACCCATCCACCCATGGAAGGCCTTCCAACTCTCGCATCCATAGACTGGGAGCTCAATAACGACATCTCAGCCGTCTCATCAACTCTCTCCGGTCACACGTCCACCTACTTCCGACCTCCCTTCGGCACCGAAGGCGCACGCATTCGTCAACGCCTCGCTGCTCTAATTCCGGGCTCTAAATTTGTAGAGTGGTCTGTTGATGTACAAGATTGGCTGTGGGCTTTGAGTTCTACCCCGGAGAATCAACTTACGAATTTCCAGAGTGATGTGGATAAGGGAGGAAATCTGGTGGTTATGCATTACCTGTATGAAACGACTGTGGATTATTTACCGCAGTTCATTGAGATTGCGAAGAAAACCGGGAAGCAGTTAATGAGGGTGGATCAGTGCTTGGAGGATCCGAATGCACCGCCTTTATAGAGAGGGAAGTTTGATGATTTCCTTGTCTAGGCTTCACTCCGAACTACCACAATGTTTCATTATATATCAACATTTTAATAGCTATTTAGTTGATCTGAAATTATTTGGAATGAATTTTCTCAAATATATGAAGTGAAGTGTGAAATACTCTTGGTCAGTAATAATCGATATGTAAACAAACATCAGCTCCGGTCACCTATCAAATCTCAATCCCAAATCAACATGACGTCATCATTTACCGAAAAAAAGAAGGCTATCAAGCCAAAGACACTACCCAATTACCATGCAAATAGGGCAAAAAAACGCGGCACACCCTCGAACTTCCCTCTCTGGTCCAATTGAGGCGACTTTAAGTGCGTATTCTTCCATCTTATTTGTTCTCGATTTGGGATTTTCGACACGGTTTATGCAATCTGATCGGTTAGATCAATCATATGATGATTATAGTTCACCAATTCGTGATGAATAGAAGCTGCGAGGGATCGCATTTTTGGTCCATAGGTCTAATGTCAAAGGTATGATTATACTCAATCTGTATTGGCCACCTTTAATGTATTTTTGTAACGCTAATTTTCTTGCATACAGGTATCGATAAACAGCAGAGAGTGAGGAGATAAGACGATGGGGGGAAGAAGAGAGGACAGAGAAAAGAGCGGGAGGAAAAGGAGAAGGGGAAGGCGGAGAGAGTGAGGATGCTCGAGTTAGAAGGAGGAGAGGATAGGGGACGACATGAATATATATCTGTCGCCTAGCAGATTTGTGAAGATCATAAGGGGACTTGACCTTAAGCTTTTTAGAAAGCGAGTACGGAGGTTTTTCTCCACTACCTTTTCCACCCCCTCAACATTATAGCTTTTATCATTCATCAAGTAAAGCTTAATAGTCTGAATATACTCATTGATTTTGTCATTAGATGTACAAATTGTATGCACAATATAAAACGACTTCTTTACTCAAAATAGGGATCAGTATGTAAATCAAAAGTACCGAGTCTTGGGTTGAGGCTGTAACAATCACAGTGTGAGACTGAGTGAAGGGCACACTAGAATCAGATGGTTTGTAGTTCATATCCCATGCGATTGCAGTCATTGCGAGGCGCTATATAGCACACAAAAAATTGAGACGCTAGTTGTATAATTTCAATTGACAGGAACTCGTGATGTCACGCAAAGATTTTGACTAAAGAATTGTTAGATATCGAAATTTACAAATCCCAGTTGACATATTTTGATCTCAAGCTGGAGGAATATATTTCTTAGAAGAAATGAATACTACAAATGACGAAAATACTTTTCAATAATATAAAATGAACGAAATTTGGTGGGTTTTAATATGAAGAATGAAGTATAACAGGACTAGGCTCCTCAATCAAAGAATGTATCTTTTGAACAAACCGAGCGTTAATGTATGATCTCTTAGTTGTCTAAAAGGACTACTAGGCAAAGCTAATCACTGGGCAGGTCCTGGAGTAGAAGAACCTCGAAGTAGTTTAGGGGCTGATATGGAAATAAATAATTTGGGAATTCCATACATTGCATCTGGAGCAAATTATAAGTTCCATAAGTGCCTTTTGAGAAGGTTTCAATCAATTTATAACTTCATATTAAATAAAGACCATAGAGTAAGGTGGAATCAGGAATTATCTCAAGTCAGCCTCCGAATTTCTTCATGTTAGAATACCTTGGTGTGAGATTAACAATCTTTGTAGAGTTATTGATATATTGTAAAGGACCCTCCACTGTAACAAAAAATCGTCAACCACATGTTATCTGGCCTAGTTGGTTGCTTAAACGATTAGGGTTCGGGGGAAGCCAGAGCTCCGAAATAGAGGGTTAGATCCCCTCCAATTCTAAATTGAATGCCATCTTCAACATTGATAAAATGTGACAAACTGCTGATGGTGACTGGAACAAGAGTTAATAGCTTTTTTGTATTTTTTTGGTCTTTCTTCTCACATTCGCAAAAGTGAATAGCCTATCTATCTATCATGTTAACTTTTGGAGGAGAAGGCTTCATACACTTTGGGATAGTAACATCTACGTCAACTTGTATGCCTCTCTCCACAAGGCAACTCTGAGCCGCCGCAGTGAACGCAATCAATTATTGTGTTATATTAAGCCCAGTGGATTAAATAGACGGAGGAATAATCTTCAACTACTTCTGCCTAATAACATACCAATAAGTCTAGTCGTATCACTTCATTCGCGTGACCAGTCACGTTTTGTCCATTAGGTTTTCAATGAAAATAATTCTCGCCGCATATCCGCCTTTTATTTAATTTTAGTGATGTTCTATCTTGATAATCTTAGCTTATAACAAACTAATAAGTTGATACAGAAGGTCTTGATCGCGAGTAGACATCAAGAGTAGAAACCAAGACGACCAATACATCGGGTAAATTGCTTAGTCATCTGGTGGGTCCTTTCATCACGACTAGCAATATCAAAAGAAAGCCCTCCTCTCACAAATCAAACCACCTCAATCCTTCGGTCGCAGACTTGCTGATCAAATTGCGTCTAATATCTGAGCCTACTCTGCATTCTTTAACCTGAATTTTCATCGCAGACTTGAAGATTGAATCTTGCATGCTAATCGCAGCTGCTGAACGGATCTAGAATTAATACATCTGCGAAGAAGCTCGCGGCAAGCATACTATTCGAAAGTCTATAGGCCTCCGGCTACTGCTTCATTAATTTCACCCATTGTATAAGCCCTTATCAAGGTGTAGTGGTCCTATAATGGAGCTGCTAGCTATTCTGCTTTGATTTTTGAAAATTAAATATATTGATTTACAAAGATAGATATCCGGTTTTATTATATTCAAGGTCACTGCCCCTTATGTCATTGGTACTTATTGCTATCTAGTACAACGAATACCAATAAATATCTAGCAGCCGAGGTAAAAGAGTGATTTTGTAAAGCAAAAAAAAATGCAAAAGAGCTATTAACTCTCCGTCTCGAAATCACCAACCTCCCGGCAAGCCTATTCAGTTCTATAGAGCTTGATGATAATTAAGGGATTCAAACCCTTTGGTTTAGAGACTTCTCTGGCTTCCCTCGTCCCACTTTATCCAATGACCCCTAATCATCAATGCTACCCACTCTGCCAGGCGTGGGTGCTGAGATTGTTTGTTAGAGCAAGGCGACTGCTTAAGCACTAAAGAGCCGAAAATCATGCTTAAATTAAAGCACACCGCCTAGATCTTTGATGCTCTCACTTTCACTGTTCTAGACCAACATTCCATTAAAGGAGAAAGCTATTCAATCACTTTACTTATGATCATATATTCAAGAATAACACGCCTTCTCGGGACAATGAAGTTGTATGGTTCTCGGTGTATGATATTCTTGGCTAGGAAGCCTAGACCCATTTGTAACAATGACGTTATAACGTTACTACAAAAAACTGAGCTAGCAAGTAAATCCTTAAAACACCTCATTCAGAAGGAAATCCCGCTTCACTCTTTCAGAGAAGATCGTGTGATACTCTAAAAGCTAATGGAGTTACGTTCATAGATCCGTTAACATAGGCCATAAATGCTTGAGCGAATGCTGAGCGGTGACTCGAGGAAGCATTCTACTCCGACCACCGAAGGCCATAGAAGAAAGAGACAAATTCAAAGTGTACGGCAATTCAGGTTGGGAAATGCTTAGGAAAGGACGGAAATGTTAAATTATGGTCCTGTACTGTACATCATGGTTCCAATACTGGAGTATTGAACTTTTGCGTCCCCGATTCAAGTGTTCAGATTGTTGTCCCGGTTTTAAATGATAAGTCATTCTTTATTTTTTATGCTGGGTGATACTATATAGAACGCGTCGTCTATATACGCTCTATTGTTTGAAATGATAAGATTTATTTCTACTCGTGACGCGAAAATTGTCAAAATTAAAATATTCATTGGCCGAGCGAAAGTCTGGGAAATCAATACCCAGCACTAGCGACTTCTCAACGCAAATACAAATAAACACCCGTGAATTTTTGAAATTGTTTCTGCATCGTTCTAATCCCAATTCTCCATCTCCTCTCAAACAACCACACAATGCCAAACAATAACAAGAAGAACAAGTTTACGCCGAACTACGGCGCAGCACGTGCTGCACATTTTCGCTCATTAGAGCACGAAAGGCGAGCCTCTGCCTCGAGGTTAATCGCCGCCAATAAGGCAGCCGATGCGGTTATTGCGCGTGAACAGAGTAAGTTTAGAGATATGGTTTTGTGGACATGAATATATCTATCGCCTTGTCCGGACTGTGCTAACACATCATGATTTATAGGGGCAAGGGAACTTGCCAAGCGCAATCCCACCAGTTCTGTGTCGGAGCCAAAGCGTATGTATAATATCAAGCCATACTTTACCACAAGCTAATGCGCATGTGTTATAGGGTCGAAGAATGAGAAAGAGAAACGAGCAGCGGCAGATGCTGCTACTAAACGAAGACGCCTTGCTCTCCGAGCTGCCGCTCGCGCAGAAGATGAAGCATTGAGGGATGAAGTCGGGCGCCTTGCGCGTCAAGTCTGGATGCTACAGCTGGCGGGGGGGATTATGAGGGGGGTGATTTGGATGGAGAAGAAGAGAAAGAAGAAGACGAGGACTGGGAGATTGAGGATGAGGAGGCGGTGAGGGAGAGGGTGACCGGTTGGTTTGGTTTGCGTCGGGGGGAGGGATAATGATGATGGTGATCAATGTGGAGGCGGGAGTGAAAGTAAGCGGGTAGGGGGTGGAAATGGTCAGAGGGTTGCCCAGGCCGTTATGGTCTCGGGTGTTTAAAGCTGTCGCTGCCGGATTTGTACTTTGTGTGCTCTACGATGGATGAAAGATTGAGTGCTGAGCTCCACATGCCGTTGGATTGTGGGCGGAGTCTCAGGCTCTTTCTGAATTCCATCGTAGAGCCGCATCGCTTTTGATGCTTTTTCTTAGATTATGTTTTGATAGCCGACTGGCTTTATACGCCACGAAAATAGTTTCTTTCCCCAGACCCATCACCAAATTTACCTCGATTCTCCTTTATACATCTCTTTCATCCTCCCAGATCTTACTATGTAGAGACTAGATGAACTTTGGGATTTATGTTCAAGTAGTTCCGGAATTAGTTTGAGAGATTCACGGTATCTCGGGACCTACACCTTCTCAGCATCAGTCATAAGTTTTAGAGGTAGTCAAATGCTAGTATCAACGAAATCAAAGAACGAGCAGAGGGGTGACGAACTGTCAGCACTGAGGTGAGGTTGAAATATGTAACCTTAGCTTAGTTAAGATTCCCACTTGCTTACTCATTCATACGGACGCCGAGTCTTCAGCAACTAACCTACTTGCATTATCGATCTAAGAGAACGAAGAAGTAGTTTGATAGTCAAAGATAACTAGTACACTCTTTTACAGTGGTATAGGAGTGGAGAAATCATTGCAACGGTAATGTCTGAAGTTTAAAGAATCATAAAGATTCTAATGCATCATGGTAGTCAGTCAACCAGTATCAGCTGCAGGTACCCAACCAAGATGATACAGCATCGTATTCAATATTTCCAGAAACAAAGTAGAAGCTATTCTGCTTGCATTAACAGTAAATTATAAGTACTTAATGAGACTCCTTTCTACCTCTAGAAAGAGAGAATAGACCAGGTAATCAAACCTCTAAACCTCTATTTCCTCCCACCGAGTAATCGAGTTCATAAACCTCTCTTTTTCCCATCTCTTCTTACATTTTTGTATTTCTATTTTTATGTTTTCAATACTGTATACCCCAAACGCTTCTCCCTCACCTATTAGATATATCGTATCCCCGATATGGAAATCCC
>NGKJ01000072.1:1671-12348 GCA_002162495.1 Myriosclerotinia curreyana | reverse complement strand
TTAAATTAATTATAATAAAATTATTTATTAATTTATTTTTCTATTTAAAAGTTTTAAAAAGTAAAGTTATAAAATTATATAAATAAAACAAAAAAGGAATATATATATAAATATAATAATTAAAACACTAATTTAAATCTAAAATAATATTAGTATAACAAATACTATTATTACAATTATTAATTAAGGATTTTATACATTTTATATATAAATACTTATTAATAACACTAAGAATTCAGCAATATAAAGAATATATTTAACCCTTTTTTTTCTTTAAAAACCCTAATTCAAAACTTTTATCTTTTCTTTTACTTAAATTAATAAAAACAACCTTATTATTATTATTTTTAAAACTATTCGCAATTTCTGTTGTTTTAATTATACTATTAGTACCTGAATATTAAATAATTTCTTTATTTAATTAATTAGTAATATCTTTTTAATTATTTTTGGAATTAAAAAAAGGATTCTAAATACTTTTATTATTTTTCAAAAAAATAAAGTAAAAATTAAGCTTAAATCAATTATAAAATAAAAATATTAGTATGAATACAAATAAATGTTAAAAATCAAGTTATTTATTAAAAAAGAAAAACGAGAAATTATTTAAAGGCTAAATATACCTTATAATAAAATAAATTTACTTTTGCAAAAAATAAATTATAATAATGATTTAGCAAGAGATTTTATTATAAAATAAAGAATTATAATAGGATAAATTAGAAAAATAGAAATAAAACTAAAAGTATTAATTAATATATTTAAAATATGATTTAGATTCGAAAGATTATATAATGAAAATAATCTAAAAGGCGATATATTATTTTTATTAATAAAATAAGAATTTATTAAAAGATCAAAATTATTAGTTATTATTACTTCTAGATTAATAAAAACTTTATTTAAAACAATAGCTTTTTTAAAAGCTTTAATCTTTCTAACAATTACAACATTCCTAGTAAACGCGATTTTGATTTTAAAAGAAATTTTATTTTTAAGCATAATTGTTTAAAAGAATAAGTTTAAAATAAACTTACAAAAACAAGAATATCTTTAATTTCCTTATACTTACTTTATTTATATTATTTTTAAAAACAATTAACAAATAATACAATAAGCATTCTTCTACTTAGAAAACTATAATAATTCAAGATTATTTGATTTTGATTATATATATATTCAAATACTTTTATAAATATTAAAACCTTTTTTTTATTTAAATAATAATAATATTTATATTGCCTCCTATAATTATTAATTTAAAATAAGGTTTAAAAAGGTTTATATTATATATATAGATCTTTAAAATAGTATATTTATAAATAATATATAACTTTTTTATCGAAAATTACTTTTTTTATTATTTATTTCGCTTATTTGGTTTAAGAATTAAAAATAATTAGAACATTTTTAATTTTTTGAAATATATTTTTCTTTAATTCAATTGTTTTATAACTTTTTTATTAATTAAATTGAAATATATCTCGATTTGAAGGGTATATCATGAAAATCCTATTTTTTATTTTGTATTTATTATAATTCCTATGTTTTCTGGTTTATTTATATTGATTATTTAAACCCTATATTATTACTCTATTTTAATTATTATAAACCCTCTTAGTATTATATTATAGAATACTTTATTTAGGAGTAATTATTATAACAATCTGTATATAACAACCAGTAAAATCCTATGAATTAAGGGAATATTGAAGCAATTCAGTCTCTTTCCATTTACTTTTTTTATGCTCTATATAGTTGGTTCAATCTGCGTGATAATACTATAAGAGAAGGAACACCAAAAGAGCAAAATCAATTTTTCGAAAGATTTATCTCAATTTTTATTGGATCTTTTTTATAAGGATATAATAACCCTTTTACTTAAAACGGTTTATTGATATCTAACGTTATCGTGGAGATATTGTTATTATTATAAATAGAAAAGTATATAAGTTATACAAAATATTTATAAAAACTATTATAATAAAAACAATACTATAATATACCTAAAATTATTTTGCAATTAATTAAAAAATATTTTTTTTATTATACTTTCAATATTAGTTTTAATTATTTGAAAAATACTAAAAGGATTTTGTATAGTTTAAAGCTTTAAATTGCAAAATACAAAGTTTTCATAAATATTTCTATTTTTATTAAAAATAATAATGATTATATAATAAATATTTATAAAAAGTTTAAAGAACTATTAGATATTTTATATAAAATATTAAAACAAAAAAAGAACTCATATACTACTAAAAATAAAAAATAATGATTTTGTATAATATATTACAAATATATACTAATAAGATTTGACTTTTTTTACAATATACAATTCATTTTTAGTTATTTAATAAAAAGTAATAATCTTTAAAATAATAAAGGAAATATATTATTTAATAATAATTTTATAAAACAATTATATTATATATACTCTATATAATATTAATACTTTGAATATAATTTAAAATTAGCTATATAACAACTAAGCTTACTATTATTTAAAAGAACTTATCCTTTTTTTTTTAGTTTATAAAAACATTAGTAAAACGTTTAATATAAAAAGCATATTATATATAAAATAGAAAAATAATAAAATAAGTAGAATAATATATACTATATATAATAAATTAGAGTATAAAGTTTGTAGCATTTTATTAATTAGTAATGAATATATTAGAATAGATTGAATAAAAAAAGATAATAAAAAAGGAGAATAAAATAACAAATATAAAATATTTATATAGTTTAAAGTTAAAGAATTAAAAATGATTTTGATATAATAAAAATCCCAAAAGTTTTTGTTCAAAATTGTACCTTTAAAAAAGATTTAATAAAAAAAGTATATAAAAAAAAAGTTTTAATTTTTGTTATTTAATAAAAGTTTCTTTTTTTTTTGGAATAAATATATATATTAATAATAATATTATATAATCTGTATCAGTCTATCTTCAATTAGATTAAATCAATTAATGAATTTACTACTACTATTATATATTATAAGAAAACAATGATTTTTTATTTTTTATTTTTAGCTATTTTATTATAAAAGTTATTAATAATTGAAAACGATTTTAAATTTGAATAAGATTTATATAAAAGTTGAAGCTACAGTTTATTATACCCTTTTTTAAAATGTAACAAAATCACTACAAAAAACATGTTTTTACATAAAAATTAAATTCTACAATAACTTTTGCAATATATAATATTATAATTTGAAAATTTATAATCTTATTATTAATTTCAATTTATATTATTAAAAAAAGAATTATTTTTAACTATTTTTTTTATAAATATCTTAAAGCTTAAAGTTGAAATTTTTCAATATTTTTAATTTGTAACGTCTTTCTTATATAAAATAAACAAGTTTTTTAAAAAAATTTAAACTTTCAATTTTAAATACAAAACTTTTAATAAAATAAAATTATTAAAAATAAATTAACTTTTTTTATACAATTTTACTAATAATTTATTATATATTCAAATTTTAAATAATTATATCAAAATATTAAAAGTTTAATAAAAATATAAAAAGTTGAAGAAATAGTAGTTTTTAATACAAAAATGCAAAAGGTGTAATAAGCTATAGCTTTAACTTTTATAAATTGAAAATCATAAAATTTGAACCTTTATAACTTTTTATATAAAATAGCTAAAAATCTGAAATTTTGGAGTTTTTATTATAATTATATAAAATCTTATAATTAAAATTTTAACTAATTTTATTAATAAATATAAAAATTAAAAATTCCAAAAATACCATTTTTTAATAAAAAAAGTAGCTCAAATAATAGAGTGACTTAAAAGTAAGGTATAGTAATTGATTTAGTATAACAATGCCTAACCCTTATAATAATATTCTTAATCCCAAATATATAAGTATATTATACTATTTCAATAATGACCTCGAAATTGCGCCCAGCTGAATGGTAGGAAAATACAGATGAACCCTGTTAAGGTTATAGGCGGCTTTTCGGTATAAACGGGTTGAATTTATATAGCTCAAATTCAGTTTTATTTCAGTATTTAGTTATATTTTATAAAATTATTATATGATTAAACAACGCTTGGACTTATTACTACTAATTTTTATAATGGATTAGCTAATTTTAATCTGGTATTCCGATATAGCTTTCAGTTTCGGTAACAATACGATAATGAAAAATAAATTTTTAAATGGCCTATAAGATTCTTCAAATCTTATAGGGGATAGTGACTTTATAAAAATAGCGATTTTATAATATTTTATAATTTTATTATAATGATATTAAAAAGTTATATATTTGAAATATAAGCTAATTCAAATATAGAATTTTAATTTTTTTTATAGTATTATAAAAATCTAATTTAATAACTATTTTAAGAATAATCAATTGATAATATTTGAAAAAAATTATTTAGAAAATATCGCTTATAAAGTCGCTATCTTTATAAAGTCGCTGTCCCGCATAAGATTTGAAGAATCTTATAGGCCACTTTAAAAATTTATTTTTTCATTGCCGTATTGTTATATTTATCTATATAAATTTTAGTGGTGTATAAAATCTTACTGGTGTAGACGAGTTTCCGGTATAAAAGTGTCCGGTATAACGGGGTTCATCTGTACTGTAGCTAGAACAGTTTATTTTATTCTTTGAGGTGAGGGAACGGAGATAATAATAATAATAATCATTTATACAACACCGGGCAAGGATACACAACAAATTGTTAATCCAAGAAGTTGCACGTGGGGTGCATGAATAACTTGGCGTGCATTATGCATGGATGAAGCTGATAAGTACTATACTATGCTACTATGCTATACATACATGCATGATGCATGCTTACTGGCTTGCCATTACTACTACCGCCCTGGCGGGCGGGTAATCATGCTACCCCTTTGATTTTCTTCACCGGTTTCTGTAGTGCTACTGTCTGTGATAGGTATGCAGATGTCATGATGATGCTATGGATAGATATACTGTGGATGGATTCCAGATCGTGACTTCTAAACTAGTCCTTAGGAGACTATTATTGCGTAAATAAGGATTTGAATTTAGGAATGAAAAGGATGCTTGAATATAAGAGGGAAAGGAATAATTATCTTGCAGGTTTGGAAGGGATAGGCAATGATGGATATTTATTCACTCTAACTTAGTATCTATCTGTCCTGAGACATAATCCATTCTTCTCTGCGCTAAAAAAAAATCAAGCATTTTAGGAAAATCGTCTATTTGGGAACGCCGGTACCGCGGATAGCATCGACTTGCTCGCTGAGTTGGGCGTTGTTGGATGGTGCGGCGAGTGGTGGACCTTCAGGGGTGACGTATGCTTTGGTCATGCCTCCATCGACGACGAAATCCTATGGGTGTGTTAGTGAAGGG
Organism: Myriosclerotinia curreyana; assembly: GCA_002162495.1. NCBI lineage: Eukaryota > Fungi > Ascomycota > Leotiomycetes > Helotiales > Sclerotiniaceae > Myriosclerotinia > Myriosclerotinia curreyana. The sequence goes on along the minus strand of NGKJ01000072.1, from coordinate 6,979 downwards.
ATTTTTGGATATTGGTGTATGATACAGAGGGGGATGATGAGAATGTGGAGAAAGCTAGGAGAATGATGATATGAAGGAAAAAGAAAAGTGACATACCTGTCCATTAACAAAGCTACTCTCATCACTAGCCAAGAACAAGACGGCTTGAGCCTGCTCAATAGCCTCTCCGAATCTTCCACTTGGGAAATGAATCTCACGTCTGAGTCTCTTTGGCTGATCATCTCCCAACCAATCTTGGAGCAATGGGGTGTTCAATGGCGCTGGGCACAACGCATTAAATCTGAAGCCCTCTCTCGCGTGAACGATAGCCAACTCTCTAGTCATAGCTAAAACTGCTCCCTTAGAAGCTGTGTATGCCAATTGAGGGGTAGCGGAGCCAACAAGGGCAACCACGGAAGCGGTATTGATGATAGAACCACGGGACTTCTTGTTCTTGCGCATGGAGATAACAGCATGTTTGCTACCGAACCAGACACCCTTAACATTAATCGCCTGAGTCAAATCCCAAATCTTCTCCGGGGTATCAATAGCATCACCATCATCAGAATGCATGATACCAGCATTGTTGAACATGATATCAATACCACCCCAAGGTTCGAGATGAGCAATGGCCTTTTCGATATCGGATTCTTTGGAGACATCGCAAACTTGGATATCAACTTTGTGGGCTGATGGAACTAATTGCCTGAGTTTTGCGGCGGCTTTCTCGAGAGCTGGACCGGAAATATCGGCCATGAGGACATTGGCGCCCTCCTTTGCGAAGAGGATGCAAGTTTCGAGACCGATTCCTCTAGATGGTGTGTTAGTATGATGAAACAGGTGATCATAGTCAAAATTTTGTGTATTCGGAGTACGAATTTTCCCACGAGAAACTCTCGAGATGTACATAGATGTCGTGACCGCAGTTAACAACAGAGACTGATTAAAGGTCACGTGTTCCTGGGCCAACCAGGAAAACCCCTCCTCACTGGAAGCTTTTGATAAAATCTTCATTTGAGAAGACGGCGAATGAACACTCATCGTCTTGTATCTTCAAAATTCGTAGGTTCCGAAGCATAATGAAATTTCTATATCCGGGGGCAAACAAACAAACAAACGAAAGGGGCATGACTCACCCAGCAGCACCGGTAACAATGGCATTCTTGCCATGCAGTCTTCCCATCTGGAAGCTGTTGATGGTAGGTACATTTTCTCCGTTGCCGTCCATTTTGTTGAATTCTGTTGGTTGTGATGTAGTCTGATCTAGATGTGGTGGTATTCTATCACTTATCATGGATAATGTTAGCGATGAGCTCTCTGATTTGAAGAAGGCGGGTTTGGTGTTTTTGAGACAAACAGCGAGCGCTAGTATCTTTCGCACACCTCACACAATGAAAGTAAAACTTATTAAACTTACCCTTTGTTCTTCAATGGATTTAGATATTAGTAGAGAAGATGTTACATAGAATATGAAAGTTGGATTGTATTGTATTGGATTGTATTGTATTGGATTGTATTGTATTGTATTGGATTGTATTGTATTGTATTGTATTGGAAATGTTTGGAACTGTTAAGAAATAAAATTATATACCTACCTAGCTACTAGCTAGCTAGTATTGAATGTGGATGCTGATGTGTCATGTGTTAGTTATCGTTCCGAAGAGAGACCTCATCCATCAGTCCGAAAATACGATTCAGATTATAGGTAATAAACACGAAGATAAAATAGATTAGACGGGGTTTGATGTCTGAAAAGGGTAATTTATAAGTATTAATTCCTTCAAGTCAGTCAGTCAGTCAGTCAGTCAGTCAGTCAGTCAGTCAGTCAGTCAGTCAGTCAGTTAGTCAGTCAGTTAGTCAGTCAGTCAGTCAGTCATGAAGAGATGAGTATATCATTATCCACCATGGGGTAGATGAGATAATACACCAAACGTAGTAACATGGCAATAATACCGTCCGTGTATGGACTCTGGAGTATCTTCATCGGCTAATGAGGTATGGGGTTTTTGGAGAAGACAAATAATGGTCAAAGTGATTCTGTACAATGAAGGTCTTGATATATATAGATTATATAGACATATATATAGATATAGATATAGATATATATACACATGTATGACTTTGGAAAGCTGTCATCTATTCTCGACGTTACATATAATAATTTCGTATATGTAATAATAATACAATTTACCAACATATCTATTGCCATTTTAATCTTTTATTTGACTTTAAACCTACTTTATACAAAGTGCCACTTCGAATATTCGAGGGGTTCCGATAATCTATTACCTTATAATCTAAAAGCGGCATTGATTTTAACCCCTCGCTTTAAACCTTAGCCTTCCTTATCATAGAACATAGAATCTCTTATCGCATAATCATGAAGATCTTCTATTAAGGTTATCATCACCCCCATCACCCACTCTTTGCCCTCGACAAGAAGGCATACGACACCTCGAATCTCCATCTCTCCCTCTCTCCCTCTCTTGATCTCTCTCCCTCTCCCTCTCTCTATCTGCAACCAGCCAGATCCCAGATTTCTATCCAAATTAAATCTGTCAATCCTTTTACGAGATCCTTATTACCATTCTTATTCTATCCTTTCGAAATCTTCCTCGACGCAAACATGTCAGCCACTCCAGAATGGATAGCTTCACACAAGCAATGGGATGAGAAAACTGCCGAGAATCTCACCACACTTCTCGAAAATGATACGAAAGTAAAATTGGCTGGTATTGATGTCGATGGCATATTGCGCGGAAAGCTTGTCTCCAAGAAGAAGTTCCTTGGTATTGCGAAGGAGGGGTTTGGATTTTGTTCCGTCATCTTTGGTTGGGATATGCATGATCAAACTTACTTTAAAGAATTGAAGATCAGTAATGCAGAGAATGGTTACCATGATATTATTGCCATTCCTGATTTAAGTAGCTTCAGAAGGATCCCATGGGAAGATAATGTGCCATTCTTTTTGATCAGTTTCTATGATCCAGATACCGGGAAGCCGGTTTCCGCATGCCCGAGAGGACTGTTGAAGACGGCAGTGGAGAAGTTACAGGCGAATGGATTGGGTGCAATGGCTGGAGGTATGGGAGATTCCACATGCACGTATCGGCTACGACTAACAATGTGTAGCTGAGTATGAATTCTTTCAATTCAAGGCGCCCGCGAGCAATCCTCTTGCACCACTTGCGGAACGAAACACTTCTTCTACTGCAACCTTCCTACGAGACAACCCCGTCGATTCATTACCCTCATTGACCGAAGGAATGTTCGGATACAGTTTGACTAGACCAGTGCACAACCAAGATTATTATTACGGTATATATGATGCATGCGAGCAATTCAATTGCGGAATAGAGGGATGGCATACCGAGAGTGGGCCTGGTGTTTTTGAAGCTGCCTTGGCGTTTGGGGAAATCCAACAGATGGCAGACAAAGCAAGCTTGTTCAAGTGAGTTTGAGGCTCCTGGTATAATGTTATGACCAAAGACTAATCTTGGCAGATATGTTGTTAAATCGGTAGCAACAAAATACGGCATAACTCCATGTTTTATGGCTAAACCACGACAAGGTCTACCTGGAAATAGTGGACATATGCACGTTTCCATCGTTGACAAAAATGGCAAGAATCTCTTCTTCCGAGAAACCAAAGATACAGAGGCAAAGTGGAAGGATATTGAAAATCTTTCAGATATGGGCCGTCATTTCCTCGCTGGAGTATTGGAAGGACTTCCATATATCATGCCACTTCTTGCACCAACAGTCAACTCCTACAAACGTCTGGTAGAGAATTTCTGGGCTCCAGTAACAGTATCATGGGGACTCGAACACCGTGCAGCTTCCGTTCGTTTAATCGCACCCCCTACCTCCAAACCCGGCGCCACACGTTTCGAAGTCAGAGTACCAGGCGCAGACACAAACCCATTCTATGTTCTAACAGCCATTTTAGCATTGGGATGGAGAGGCATAGAGAAGAAGTTGGAGATCCAACAAGCGCCTCTAGGAAAAGGACAAGATGTAGGAGGGAAAGCAGATCCAGGTGTCAGGTTAGCCAAGAATTTAAAGGAAGCTACGGAGAAATTTATGGAGAAGGATAGTATTGCGAGAGAGGTATTTGGTGATGAATTTGTAGAGCACTATGGAGGAACTAGAGAACATGAGATTAGACTGTGGGATGAAGCGGTTACGGATTGGGAGGTTAGAAGGTACATCGAGTCTGTATAATAGATTCTTGGATGGATATATAAGAGTACATGTTTCTTGCCCGAGTTTCTCTTTCGAGCATCTATCTATGCGTGGTGTGAGGTTATGCGCGGTGTGAGGTTATGCGCGGTGTGAGCTTCTTGCAATGGATATTACAGATGATTTCATCATCATCATCATCATGATATTTGATTTAGGCGGTCGTTTTTGATACTTATTACATCCCCATCTTATAGTCTGTAGGCCATAAAAGACTGTTCCTGCTGGCCCCCTCTACCTCTACCTCTACCTCTACCTCTACCCATCCCTATCAAAAAAGTCCCCGATCGTAGAAGTCTCCGTCCAAGGCGAACGAAACTCTCTCCTTAGTATGTAGTTGAGCACGGCGTTCAAATTATGGGATTCGCAGGGTGGAAAAGAAAACTTCATATTGTTCGCTTTCTTTTTGCTCTTTCTTTATGATATGATATGATATGGTGATATGATATGGCGGGGAAAATGGTTTAGGCAAATTGATGTACTAAGCTTTGGATTATAGTTCCGGTTACAGTTACTGGACTAAACTATCATATCCACTGATCTGGGTTATTATCAGCTCCTTCGTGTAGGAAAGCAGCCTTACGTGGAGCAAAAAGCTGGGCTGGTCGGGGATCAAGAGTAGTGCCAAAGGAGAAAATGCCTCTACTTGTTAGAGTGAGGTCTTTTGAAGGGATTTTTATCTGGTTCCCTTAGAATGGGTGAAATACGCTAATATCTTGGCACTTTCTTGGCATTATTTTCATCAAAATTTCGTCCCTCTCTATTTTAGTTAGAGGTTTCCTACGAAGGTACTCATTTTGCTTTTCGCCCTTAAACAGGGATTAGAACATGTTCAAAAAAACATCCATTTTGGGTTTAATGCTAATTCGTTTTGCTTTGTTATCTGTTTGTCCAACTACATCTTTTCATTTGATTAATCATTGATTACTTAATCGTGGCTTCAAATTGTTAATTTGATTAAACAGAGTCACGATATAGTTGAAAAAGGAAAAAGGGAAAAAGTGAGGCAAAGGAGGGGGGGAGGTCATGATTAATAATAATAATAATAATAATAATAATAATAATAATAATAATAATAATAATAATA
>NGKJ01000071.1:157666-172234 GCA_002162495.1 Myriosclerotinia curreyana | reverse complement strand
GGGGGAGATATAGAAATTTTAATTTTAATTTATAGAGAGTAAATAATAATAAGTTCGAAATATTAAAATAAAATCAAAACTACTACCACTCATTAATCTATTCATCCATCTAAATAATCTATTTTTTTGCCTTATAACTCAGACCTCAGAAATCCAAAAAAGATCTGGAAATCGTTGGCTTATACTTCGTACCAGTAACTCATCTACATAGAACAACAGAAGAATTACATTTATACCCTCCTTAGCTCACTTCCATATATTCATTCAACCTCAACTTAATTAATTTAACTTAACTTCAACCTCACCTCACCTCACCTCACCTCACCTCACCTCAACTCAACTCAACTCACCTCAACAACTCTACTTTATTTTATTATTCTACTCCCCCCTTTGAATCTCGATTTATTCACTTCACTGCGAACATACTACACCACAACCACACTACACTACACCACACATATACACACACACTCATACACTCACACTCATACACTTACACTCATACACTCATACTCATACTCACATACTCATACTCACATACTCATACACATACACATAATACCTCTTTCAAACAAATTACCACAACATATATTTCCATTAAATGTCATTCTGCATACAATAATACCTTTCTTTCTACCTCAGCAAACAAATCAATTCCTAAGACCAAGCGCGAATCGATACAAACGACCGATAACTCCATTACATTTGTCGAGTTGTAGAAGAGTGGGTTGAAAGAACAACTCTTGCCCGGAGCAGTTTTAATAGGGAGATATAGATAATCGAAAGAATGGTTGTCGCAACGATAAAGTCAGTATATTCATACTCAACCCTTATTCTCTGTCAATCCTCTACCTCTCCTCCGTCTCCTCCCTCTCTTCCTCTCTCTCTCTCAGATCTGCCGATATGTAGCTTCATTATAGTTGGATGATCATGATGAAACTGTGGGCATACATTATATAATAATTTCGGATATTTACTTGATTTCAATGACTTCATAGCTAACATATAATATCAATTTATAGATGTGTCGTCGTCGGTGATGGTGCCGTCGGAAAGACTTGTTTACTGATCTCCTATACTACGAATAAATTCCCTTCCGAATACGTTCCTACAGTCTTTGATAACTATGCCGTTACTGTTATGTGAGTTTTGATCTACACCGTCATTTCCTTTCTCTTATCTGCCACCTTCACAACATACCTACAAGCTTGGGACTTGATTCTGATTGTGATTGATTAGGATCGGTGATGAACCATACACACTCGGTCTATTCGATACTGCTGGACAAGAAGATTATGATAGACTTCGTCCTCTTTCATATCCACAAACCGATGTCTTCCTCGTTTGTTTTTCAGTAACATCACCCGCATCATTCGAGAACGTACGAGAGAAATGGTTCCCCGAAGTTCATCATCACTGCCCTGGTGTACCTTGTCTAATCGTTGGCACACAAACCGATTTAAGAGATGATCCTAGTGTCAAGGAAAAACTTACCAAACAAAAGATGAAGCCAGTGGAGAAGAGTGATGGGGAGAGAATGGCAAAGGATCTGGGGGCTGTCAAATACGTTGAGTGCAGTGCTCTGACTCAATATAAGTTGAAGGATGTTTTCGATGAGGTATGTATCTCTTCATTTAGAGATGCGGCAGAGTTTCTGCCAAGGCACGATCCATTTGTGAGATGAGGGAAATGCTAATTTTGAGTAGGCAATTGTTGCGGCATTAGAACCTCCAGCACCAAAGAAGAAACAACATAAGTGTTTAATTCTCTAATTTAATTGTTCTACTTAAATCCAAACAATTAATTTTCCACCTTGACTTCTTGCGCATCGCACTTCACCGCCACCTTTTACCTCACACCACTATTTTTTTCGTATCTCATTGTCCATATCCTTTTCGATCAATCATATAAATCCTGAAAGTTCTAGGGTCGATGGTCGATCCAACGTTGAGCGAATGGAACCGAAAGTTACGTTGCATATTCACACATCACCAAACTAGTCGAGCATCATCATCTTTCTGTACTCCCATTCCGGAAAGTGAAGTTTGATTCATTATCTCGAAACCGCTTGGGAATCGTTAGGAGAGGGGAAGAGAATAGACTCAAGGGATGATGGGGAACCCCCACGCTAGGGGGATTTGTCTTTACTGAGCAGAAGCCGGAGTACCAAATTTCTCAATCGATTTTTTGTCAAAGGACTTTGAGGTTTGTGGGAACGGGGGAGTAGAGAAATGGGTAGCCACGCGAAGGCTTTTTTTTTCTATTTACAATCCTCTTTGTTACTTTGATCCGAAGAATCGATTCCCAGCAATTCTGCATTGATTACCTCTTTTTCCATATGGCGTGCGGGTTTGGGTGTTTTGTAGGTAAACCGTAGGGTGGGAGGAGTGCAATATACAGAACTTTTTTTTATTACATTTCTCTTTTTATGAATCTAGTTCAATGCTGAGCTTGAAGACGTGATCTGGTTCGAGTGGGTATTGTTAAACTCGGCTGTTAGATATCGCAGGGAGTGTTGGTGGTGTTGTGCGCTAAGATGGGTAAAGGTATTTGTATATGTATATGTATATGTTTTTTCAAGTTGGATGGACATGTAGGGGAAAGATAGGGCGTTGTGAGTATAGTATAGGAGGAAGGAAGGAAGGAAAGGAAAGGAATCATGAGTGAGTGGAGGGAGGAAAATTAAATTGATTTGATGGCATGATTCTTTTTGCTTGGTTTGGTTTGGCTTGGGTTGGCCTGATGGCTTCTGGTTGGTTGTTGGGTTTGGTTATAATTATGAGATAGTATGAGCTTGAGTGTGAGCTTGAGTGTGAGCTTGAGTGTGAGCTTGAGTGTGAGCTTAAATATGAGTATAAGTAGAGCTTGAGCAGAGTAATATTAGGTAGTAGGTTTGATATAGGTCTGGTATGCATAAAGGGATTCTCAATCGCATGTATGTATGAATGGATGCATGAATGGATAGATAGTCATGTTAATTGCAGGTGAATAGGTGAATACTATATCTAATAGAGAAATTGGAAATTAGAAATTGGTGTGGCATTATTATTACAAATTTATATCAATATACCAATATACCAACAGTAGAAGTTAGAGTAAAAGTCTCGAATCTGTAGTTGAAAAGGGAGGGAGGGTGAAGGAGGCCACAAGTTACCGAGCCGAATTAATTAATAGCTAATAAACTGGAATAATGGTTTGTTTGGCTTATCAGTCATTTACTACAAGAAAAATAAGAAGGGTGGGCTATCAACTATCAATAATGGGATGGATGGATGTATTGATGTATCGATCGGTATATTACCTAAATTGGTATATAGTTATTTATTTATTTATTTATTTCTACTCAACAATAACAACATACCTACCTATCAACTTTTCATTGTGAGAATTGAAGGAAGTACGGAAAAGATACTTACTGTATCAAAACCGCAATGAAAGTTTCCCTCCTCCAGATCTTCAACTCGCTGCCGTTACTATTGGTAGCATGTGGGGTTTTCCTACCAACTTTTGTGGCGGCGCATAGTCATCTTCAGGATGGAATCGCAAAGCATCAATATGTGAATGGTGAGGGATTGGGGCATGGAATTGTGGCTGGTGGTGTAGGTAAGGAGGAGAAGGAGGAGTTGGAGAGGCGTTGGGGGTTTGAGGTTAGTGTTTTTGTTTTTTGTCTTTGTTTTTGTTTGTTATGTAAGATTATGTTTTTCGAATGTTGATGTGAAGGATTTGGTGAGGGGGTTGCACTGTTTGAATGATGATGTGCCTTTGGATGAATGGGCATATGCCAAGCGGCACGAAGAGTAGGAGACTTCCCCAATTCTTCCCCGATGACTGAGGTATTCGGCTTGTGGGAAACGTGTAACAGGGGAAATGAGAAGATATAAATGATAATGATGGAATGAAACCGCGAAGTCGCGGTTCAGGGCTTCATTTGGCCTCTGGATATCTATACATTTTAACACGAAACGTTGGAGATACAAGGGCATTCATTCCTCATGGAGTTCACGCCTGGTCACTACAAAAATGTATGAAATTACCACGGACTGACGAACAAAATTCATCATGCAGTGGTCATTCTCAGGAATCTCAACATTCGCCCATCTAGAATACAAAAAATGTCTCACCAACCCCGAAGAACTTTTCGATATTGGAATTCTGGGCGTTCCCTTCGATACAGCAGTTAGTTATCGACCAGGAGCTCGGTTTGGACCAAAAGCGATTCGAGCAGCGAGTGCTAGGCAGACTAGTTTTAGAGGATGTGAGTATCATTTACATACCGCAGATCCGCGCTCGCTTTTCAGAAAAGCATGGCAACTAACCACATGTTTAGTTAACACACGAGCGGGAATAAATCCCTACACATCTTTCGCACGTATTCTCGATTGTGGAGATATTCCCGTCACTCCCCTCAACAATGCCGTGGCATTAGAACAAATGACCGCCGCCTACACCGAACTCCTCAACCGCAAACCTCAATCCTCTTCTCTCGCCCACCCCAAAATCATCTCACTAGGCGGCGATCACAGTCTAGCACTAGCAGCCCTCCGCGCTCTCCACAAGGTCTACAATCAACCAATGGCCGTCCTGCATTTCGACGCGCATCTGGATACATGGCACCCAGCCAAATATCCAGATCCATGGGCAAGCGAACAAGCGCAATTTAATCACGGGAGTATGTTTTGGCTCGCTTCGAAAGAAGGCTTGATCGCAAATGGGAGCAGTGTCCATGCGGGATTGAGAACGAGATTGAGTGGTGACGATTTCGCGGATTATGAAGATGATGATCGTCAGGGTTTCTTGAGGATTTCGGCAGATGATATTGATGAACTTAGGCCGCAAGGTGTGGTTGAGAAGATCATGGAGAGGATTGGCACGGAGCTTCCGGTCTATCTTAGCATCGATATTGATGTGTTGGATCCGGGCTTAGCGCCAGGCACTGGGACACCGGAACCGGGTGGATGGACCATGAGGGAATTGATTAGGATACTAAGGGGTGTTGAGGGGTTGAATGTCGTAGGCGCGGTGAGTATGCTCGGTTCTTTCGTTCCCAAACCCCGCACTTTTTTCGAGTGTCCCCCAATGCTTTCTTGCGTGCGTAATGCATGCTAACTTACGATTTTATTTTTTCCAGGACGTCGTGGAAGTCAGCCCGAGTTATGACGGGGTGGGCGAGGAAACGGCGCTCAGTGGCGCGCAGGTAGTTTTTGAAATGTTGACGAGTCTGGTCAAGAGAGGGCTGAGGGATATGGGAAAGGTTGCGGAGGTCAGAGAGAGGAAGAAGGATGAGTTGTGAATGAATTGGTACGCAGGCAAATCAAGAGATGGGGACGGGTTGAGAATGGAAAATTTATCCGGCGGACAATAGATGGAAAGACAATTTCTTGGGCGACATGCGGGATCACTGGCATGTTATGGGACAGGAAAATGTGATGGGAATACCGAGCCCGTTCCGCGAGACAGGATTCAGAGGCAAANGGGGGGAGACAGGCTCGGGTAGATTCGACCAATGCAAGCAATCAAGCTTTGGACCCCACAACCTCTCTCACACGACAGTATCGTCCCTTCATCTTCTCTCATCTAAAAGCATCCAACTCGGAAATCTGACCACGACTCCCAAGGCCTTTCTACTGATGTGAATGTGAAAATGCGCGGGATTCTCGGCCATCGGTCATCGGCCATCAGCTTTCAGCCATCATCTTCCAATACCGTAATTGACATGTTGGGACTATTTAACGCATCAAGTGATGAATCTTTTTCAGCAGTCCCATTAATCGGCCTGGTATGGTTTCAGATCCGAATTCCAGACCCGGCTTCGCAGTTCTAATCCTGATGATAGAAGATTCCGTCTCACTGTCTTGTGGTGATATATCGAGAGCTTGACGAGGTTTATTTTAGGTTTCAAGAGCGGATTTGGGCTTGGGAATCGTGGGAGTGAGAGTGAGAGCGGCAGGCGGATCTAAATATTCAAATATCGAACTGCTTTAGAGGCTCATATCCAGATCATTATGGTTTTCGCCGTTAAAGCTGAGGAAGTATCCACGGGAGCCTACATCCAACCCTCATCAATCATATTCCACGTTCATTTCTTATAGCAACATCGGCACTATCATTCGTGAAATTTTACATCCATGGGAATTGCGCCATCATACTTACTTACCATAACCAGGACATCGATCCCGCCGGAGAGTCGAGCATAGTTCAACATGTGGTTTCAAATGGCGATTGCGATGGCCTGGCGTCCCGGGACGCACATCAGATTCACCAAAAATGACGCGAAAATCCTACAGTGGGATCCTCGAATGTCACATCCCCAGTGCGTTGCTGTTGTAGTTGCAAACGAGATTTCCGGAACTTTTCTCTAGATACGGCTTGGTATTTGATATTGTAAGAGAGGTTCAATGTTGTATATCAAACATATGAAAAGTTTCGTGTTATACATAAATGCTCTTATTATGCTTCTGATTCCAAATGCAAGAATAAGATCATGTAAATGGAAACTCGAAACGGAACGCTTCGCTGCAAGTATTATTACTTGCTCAACAATTGGAGGAGGCTATATTCTTTTGGTGTCTTGACATATGAAAATTGCATCTTTTCCACCACTGCATCAAGGCAAATGGGAAGCAGCAGTTTAACGTAGCGCTTCAACTCGCGAATTGGTATACAATGGAATGCTTTCATTCGCCGCCTTCCACCTTGCACTTCTTCAACCCCAAAACCGCTCAACATATATAGCTCAAGCATTGAGGTTTCAAATGGCAGGTATGATGGAACTTAGGCCGGTCTAGGAGAATATCATCGCCGCAAATGGTGAGGCTGCGCTGGGTTTCTCGGGTTTGCTGATTAGTTCGATCTATGCATTTCTCATAGCCCAAGCTGGGACGGATCGAATGGGCCCTGTGAGAGATTGTTGGATTATCTCCCCGTGACATTTTAGTTTGCCAATGGAACCATGGCATATACCGCATGGGGTGGATGCAAATACTCGATTTCAATCTTAGCGTGCATCTGCGGAACAAAGTCATGGCGACCGATGCAGCCCACACTCCAGCCGAAGGAGAGGAAATCCTCGAACGGTTAGAAGGTCAAGAGATGGCCCTGTTGAAGGATTCGCATCTTCGAGACTTCTATGCTGATGTATCGTATCAAGTTCGGCGGAACTCGAGAAGGTCGAGCAATTCCCAGGATATGCATGGCGCGGAGCGGCATCACTGGCATACATTCAATGTGTGAGAAAGGGAACGATCGCCTTGATTCTGGTGGCTTACGGCTGTAGGACAGGATAGAGGGGTGGGACATCATTGGTGGGCGAGCAATCGGGCGGGGGATTTGGTGGAGATGATTGGGGAAGGTTTGGAGGAGGATTCAAGATGGAATGGATATGTGAGATGGCCCAGGGAGAAGATGGGATTGATTTGATGGAGTGGTAGAGAGGGTGAGCCATGTTACATCTATGCGATCCATCCAGCCCCTCATTAACGATCCAAGCTTCCACCATAAACTCTCCCGACAGATATGCAACGCCGCACGCTGCCAACCCAAGCCGAAGGGAAATTTGCTCACCATTTACAAGAGCCGTAAAGGTCATCTTACCAGCTTTCCCTTATCCACATATTCCACGTAAATAGGAAGATACGATGCTCCGACTTTAAGAGCATGCAGTAGGTTGGTTATCTTTTTATTGAAACCGATATCGCGATTGTACGAAACACACATAAACTGCGAGAGATGCCTGGGAGAATTCGTAAGTTATTTTAATTCATGTCTATAAAGGTATTCAGCTGCTAGCTACTTAATCTTCCGCGCAAAAAGAAATTCCCACCCAATGCCGCAAATCCGCATCATATATACAAGTTTTCCCAATACCCGACCAGTTAATTCATTAACATCATCTGCATTTACCACCAATCGCCGTGGTTGTGCATGGCAGCAGCCACCTTGACGAACCCGGCGATATTCGACCCAGCAACCAAGGATGGGTATTCACCATCCTTTGCCTCGACGTACTTCTTGGCCGTCTCCAATCCATTCTCAAATGCATTCTTCATGATGTCCTTGAGCTTCTCGTCAACCTCCTCTTGAGTCCAGCTGATGCGAGCACTGTTTTGTGCCATCTCTAGACCGGAAACGGCAACACCACCGGCGTTGGCAGCCTTTCCTGGTGCGTACCAGATGGCAGCAGCCTTCTTCTCCTTACGCTCGGCCTCAAAGACATCAATGGCCTCTTGTGTGCATCCCATGTTGGAACCCTCAGCAATGAATCGAGCACCGCTGGCAACAAGGGCCCGAGCTTCCTCCTTGCTGACTTCATTTTGAGTGGCACAAGGGAGCGCCACATCAACCTTGACGTGGGTCCATGGTCTCGCACCCGCAATGTACTTGTATTTTCCTCCGTGCTCGAAAGTGGTGAGAGATTGTCTCTTGAGCTTCAACTCGGCAACCTTTCCAATGTCTTCCGGGGTAAAGTATGCATCTCCCTCGGCAATCAACGAACCTTGAGAATCCGAGAGCGAGACAACCGTGGCACCAAGTTCGATACATTTGAGAGCAGCGTATTGAGCGACATTTCCGGATCCGGAGATGGCGACACGCTTTCCTTGGAAGGAACCTTGACCGGCGTATTGGATCATGTGGGCGACGTAGTAGACGAGACCGTACCCGGTAGCCTCGGGTCTGATCAACGAACCTCCCCAGCTTCCCCCCTTTCCAGTAAGAACTCCCTCCCACTTGTTTTGGATAGCTTTGTAGGCACCAAAGAGATAACCGATTTCTCTTCCACCAACGTTGATATCACCAGCTGGTACATCGGTATCAGCTCCGATGTGCTTGCTCAATTCGCGCATGAAAGAGACGCAGAATCTGCGGATTTCATTGTCGGATTTGCCCTTGGGGTCGAAGTCTGCTCCTCCTTTGCCACCTCCAATGTTTACTATTGGGAATAACAGTCAGTAATTTTATTCGCATCATACTTTTCGCCCCCTTGATTCCTGAATTGGCAAGTAGCGAATGCTCAAGACTTACATCCAGTCAAAGCATTCTTAAAGATTTGCTCGAAACCCAAAAACTTTAAAATACTGAGGTTGACCGTGGGATGGAATCTCAATCCTCCCTTGTATGGTCCGAGTGCGCTGTTGAATTGCACACGGTATCCACGGTTTACTTGAACTTGGTTCTTGTCATCTTCCCAGACAACACGGAATTGAATAACGCGTTCAGGAATAGAAACGATTTTCAGGGCGGTACGGTATTCTGGGTTCTTTTCAAAGAGAGTGGAGTTCTCGAGGGTCGAGGCAAGCTCTAAAGAGAGAAATGTCAGACGATTTTGTTTGTTATTTGGAAGGGCAAATGGAGGGACAAACCATTGTAGGCTTGCTCGAACTCGGGCTCAGATGGAAGGTTGGACATGATTATTATTGTGGTTATTGGGTATCAAATTGAAAGTTCACTAAAACAGAAGAATAGATATTTGTGAAGTGAAGTGAAGCAACCGGCAAGACTGAGGGGAGAAGGACCTTTTTGTATCGAGGTGGGGTGGATTATAAGCGTAAGAACTAGTAACACCTTGGTGCCGGTTAAGGACCCATGGAACATTCGATCAAATATGCTAATTGATCCTCTAACTAGGTGATGGCTTGTAAATGCATCCATATCTCCAATATTTTTTGTGGCTCCGATACTGGAGGTTCGGATAGAGTCGAGGAGGGGTGGAAAAAAGGTAACCAAGATGGATGGATGACTTGGGGA
Organism: Myriosclerotinia curreyana; assembly: GCA_002162495.1. Classification (NCBI taxonomy): domain Eukaryota; kingdom Fungi; phylum Ascomycota; class Leotiomycetes; order Helotiales; family Sclerotiniaceae; genus Myriosclerotinia; species Myriosclerotinia curreyana. Next base: position 162,493 of record NGKJ01000071.1, on the reverse strand, counting down.
ACTTTTGCCCCTGCGTTTCTGAATTGAATCTTTGCAGGAAGTTGAAGAAAATATGATGCATGACGTGACCCTCTCGACGCCGTGATCGGTCTTTTCGTTACATTATTGGATACTCTATGACTGGATTTGGAGTTATCGGCGTGGGACAATGATGAAGATTGTCAAGAATCTTATTGATCCTTTGATTTCCTCCCCCCCATTCATCCAAACTCAGAGTAGAGTCACTCGATTTACCCTCTCTCGATCTCTGCTTTGACTGGATACTCGAATAAGTCCCGACAATAATGGAAAATCACCCGTCCAACAAATATTTCAATTATTATTCAAACGGAAGAAATTGAAAGAAAAGAGGTTGAAATCAACCAATAACATATAAATACGGTGTCACCGATGAATCAAATAGAAATTCTTATCGTACATCTCTTATTGGTCAATATAATTATTGATTCACAGCCCCAGCTTCATGTATTATTACCCGGAATCTTGCATGCTGTATGCTGTATGGCGCATGTACAGAATCATAGTTACGCTGGGGTAACCGATTCCTGATTCATCAAGACCGGTACTAAGTAAACTCTTTGGTTGGTGAACATGTGAAATAATGGAAAAAATAAATGCTCCGCGCATCAAGACCAGGATGAAAATCTTCAAGAGGATATTTTCCGAGGCTTCCCAGGCTTCCCAGGCTTCCTACATGTCCCGAGGTCTTGGAACAAGTACCCATGAAAATATTTGGTAAAACTTCATCTCGTTCCTGCAGAAGTGTAAGAGGTTCAACGTGCAAATTTTGTGGCGGCAATCGCTTGCCCTACTTTAATGGATTTATTAGATGTTTTATGAAGGTGGGTGCCAATAATGTTTTGAGTATTCTTGGTGAAGAAAGATAGTGGGAAAGATTTGTAAAAGTTGTGATGAATAGTTTTGTTATTCGAATTCAATCCGGTATCGGACGAGGGGTAATTGGAAGTGGGCGAGGAGAAGTACTGTAAATAATATAGGAATCCGCCGAAGATGACAATATGATTTGGATGTTTGATTTCATTTCATGCAATCGCGGAGATGCTTCATTCTGGGGAAGAATTTGGTGTTTGATGGCACATGTCATTGACGTTCTGCTGTACGCTGGATGAGAGAGCAATGAAGGGGCTTTAGCGATTATTCTAGTTTGGCAACAGGCCAGGCCACGCTGCGCCGCCATACTCGAGTACTTGAAAATAATTTTAAGTACAATAAAGAAGATATAATTAGTTTCCAAAAGGTCTTCATTTTTTTTTTGGAATTCATCCAATATCAATCATCTCAATTAATCCGCATCAGTAGGATCCCAATCTGTCACCAAATATTCATCCAGGCCATCCATTTCTTTCAGATCTCCGTCCTCAATTTCAAAACCATCAACATCACCATTAGAAACAATTCTCTCCTTCGTCACACTCTTCGGTAGTGGAACATAACCATGTTGTAAAGACCACTTTACCAACAATTGTGCGGGGCTACATGAGTATTTCCTCGATAAAGAAACGATCTTGGGATGCTTCATTCGTAAAGCTCGAGCTAAAGGCGCATACGCTTCGACCACAATACCCTTCGATTGACAAAATGAAGTGATATCAGTTCGAGTATTGAATGGATGGACTTCTATTTGATTTACGGCCGGGATCATTCGAGGTTTGGAGTCGAGAATTTCTTGTAACTAATTATTTGGTGAGAAGTCATCACTACCGTGTCTGCGAGTAGACTGTGTAAAACTGCAGGAGGAAAATAAAATCGAGTGCAATGAGCCGGGAGAAGTGCTCAAGGGCCATAATATCTTGGAAAAATCCAGAAGACTGCGCCCACTGCGTACTATGAAAGCCTAGAGGAGGGAAAGAAAAACTTACATGTTTGACCCCAAAGTTACTCACACCACCGGCCCTCACCTCTCCATCCGCAATAGCATCCTCTACCGCCCTCCAACATTCTAATCTGCGCTGCTTCCCACCATATGGACTATGCAAGAGATACAAGTCAATATAATCCATCCCACTTCTCTTCAAACTATCCTTTACTGCCTTCCTCGTAGCATCGTAGCTTGTATTTGTTTTTAATTTCGTCGTAAACCATAGATTCTCTCTTTTGACTTCTTTATTGGCGTTTAAGTATTTACTGATTGCTGAACCGACTTGAGCTTCGTTTGCATACCATTCGGCTGAATCAAAAGCTAGATATCCTGCTGAGAGAGCTGTTGAAACGGCGGTTTCGGTTTCGCGACCAGAAGTCATATAAACACCGAGATGGATACGAGGCATTTGGATGCCATTGTTGAGGGTAATGGTTTTACTTAAAGAAGATGGGCTAGGCATGTTATAATTTCTATGAATAGGTAATGATGCGTGAAGGGAGTGAAGTTTGAAAGTTATTGTCGAAATTTCCTTTAATCATTGAAAGGCGATAATTCATAATATAGAGGCGGTCAAATCTGGCAAAATCGTTCAGCTGCGATGGATGACGTCGATAACGCCAGACGTGGTCTAGACACAGGAACAACTTTTTGAACCAGGTTGAGTATTTTGTACTTTGTACATTATAATTTCAACAACATCAAAGTATAACTACTATCAAAACATAAATCAAAAGCCGATATGCCAGACCAAGCTTCCATTAATCGATCTCTCAATACCATTCGAACTGAGCTGGAATACTTGCAGCAAAGTGGTGCTGTGGCTCCAGCTCAATTCCAATCAATAATGGCACAACTTCCTGTATGCTATAAAATTCTCATCCTTTTCCTACATATATACCATGAATGAATGACCTACCTCAGCGGTCCATATCCGCGCCCTATCTTAGATCAGAGGCCACGGGAGGAAAAGTTTGAAGAATACACTGACTCTCATATCAGCAAGGAAATGGCCAACCTTCACAATATATCGATCCTCGATATAATCCAAACGGTGGTTTCGATCCAAGCAAAATAACCCAAGAAGCTCAAGATCCCAATCATCCTGCACATCCACAAAACCCAAAGGTATGTCATGTTTGAAAATTCTTATAGTTTACGTTCAAAACTAATCAATGCAAAGCACCACGAATGGGCAAAGAAAATGGCTACCAAATTCGGAAACGCGGCAGTGTTTGGAGCGGGAGCGACTTTTGGTGGAGATTTAGTTAATGATGTTATGAGAAAGTTTTGAGATTCATGACTGATTGTCTTCACAATGAATTGAATTTTGCCTTTAGAGAAAAGGCATCCATTTTATTGGGGGATATATTATCTATCAGTTGTATTGAAGTGAACCGTAATAGCTACGTGACTTTTTGATGAGTCTTGACAATATGTTCTCAACGTATGCACCATCAACATCTGACCTGCACCACGAGAATTCTTCCAACTGCTAATATCATCCAATCCGTTACGAAAGACGAACCAGTCTTTTGATCTGATTACTCCCATGAGCGATGGATCACGGTGTTGGAGTGGAGGAGCAGTTGAAGGCTCGTTATTGAGTTTAGATTTAGATATTGATGCAGTTAAGTTTTTTTTTTAGGATATCCATTTCATAAACTGGTGTATGAGTCTAAAAATGCCTCTACTACTACTTGATAGAGAATCTTTTTTGTAGAAAGGATTTTTGTCTTTTTCCCTAAAAATAAATGAAATGCATTAATTTCTTGGCCATTTCTAAGCAGTTAACCCATCTACACATAATCTCTTATAACCTTATAACTTCAAAGCACAATAAATGTACAAAAGTATAGGTATAATAATCTCTATCAAAATATGTACAAAAGTATAGATAATAATCTCTATCAAAAAAGCTAACCCTACAAATGAGTAAGTGGAAAGGTCAGCTTTTTCGTCTAATCAACTCCTTTTCTAATCAAAAGTCCAACTTAGAGTTAGAAAAATAAATCGAGTAGAGGCCGGGTCGGTGATAGGCCATGCATATCCTATAGCTACTATCCATCTAGAAATGAACATTTAGGGGGATGGATGGATATCTGGGTAGGATGTCGAATTCGATTAGCCGATTTGAACAGCAGGATCCCTATCTACCTTACAGTCATTGGTTGATTAAGTTAGATTTGTATATCTCTGCCAACGGCGCATAGATTTTGATATATATTGAGAGGCCTTAAGGTAAGAATCTCAAGACGAGAATGAGTAGCACAGGCGCTCGAATTTTCTCTTTAGACCCCGAAGAGGAAGTTCATGGCTATGGGAGACGTACTAGCCGATCCTTATGTGAATAGCAATACGTCGCTAGTCTCTCATATATGCATTTGACTTCGGCAGCCTTAACATTCACCTTGTTGTAGAGTGTAATCCTCCCAATCATAAATCCATATGTTCCTCAAATATTTGAGCGACTTCATCATACCACCCATCCATCTCCAGTGAATTTTCAATGAATCCTCATCATACGATTTCTCCCATATAATAGAATGATAAATTGTTCTATCAAACCTCCAATCACTTAATATGTAAAAGTTCCCGCAACCATCAAGTAATCAAACAAAGAAAGTCCCTACAAATTCCATTCCCTAGTAACCAACAATTCAAATCCTTTGCACAAAGAAAGGAATCGAATCCACCAATCAAAACAAAGAAATCCGGCACGAGAAATATCAAGGACGTTTTCGTACTGAGAAAACTTATGAGTATCATCGACTTCAACCTCCTGCTCTACTCTTTTCCAACGAGCTGGGCAGCCAGAGCGAAACTTTGCAGAAAACAATTGAGCCTCCCACACTCCAATCAAAATGCCCTACCCACCGCCCTCCACTACGGATCCCACCCTACTAATCAACCGCCCCCGCCCCCCAACCTGGGTCTTCCTCCCACCC
>NGKJ01000071.1:113597-157592 GCA_002162495.1 Myriosclerotinia curreyana | reverse complement strand
CCCCCCCTGACCCCACCGGCTCTACTCCACCTCGCCTCCCCTTCTGCATCGAAATCCAATCAGAAGTCGTACGAGCACAACGATACTTGCATCAGCAACTCCGCACTCGCGTCTTCGCGACCTGAAAATAGAGTCCCGCCATTTAGAAAAGCGCTCTTTTTCGACTCTCTGCAATCGCATTTTAATAGTCCGTCTTCCCCCTCAATTTCACCATCCGAATCTCCTTTCTCGTCCTCCATTTCCTGCACCCCACAACCCCAATCCTTTCACCCTATCTCCCACTCCAGCCTCGACAAAAGCAGTCCCCCAAGAAATCGCCCACCTATCCCCCTAATCCGGGATATCTCCGCCTTTGAATTCTACACGAGTTCGCATTCACAGCAGCATCCGGATGAAGATACAAATGATTGGGTTATCATCCCACCTGATGGCTACTCGCTTTCAGCCTCACCTTTTTCATCGTCTCCTGTTACCGCATCGCCAATACTTCACAAGGATGTAATTATGGAAAGGGAAGGGGGGTCGGAGAAGAAAATGAGTACATTGGGGTATTTGTTTAGGTTTTTGTATGTCATCTAGACTCTAGAAACGTTCGCCATGAAGGGGAATTGGAGAAAGAGGAATGTACTGACAATTGGGGATAGAATGTCAACGAAAGGATATAATGCTGCAACGAGACAGGACATTCCGAGTGAGGTCGGGGGAGGGGAGGTTAAGAAGGAGTAGGGGTAGTGATTCGTCCCCGCTTAAGAGGACGACGTCTGAGAGTTCTAAAAACTGAAGAGTAATGTAACCATAGCCAGGCGCGAATGGATGTGCGTTGAATTTATTTATATTGATACGCTTATACCAATGGCAGGATCAGAAATTAAAAATGCTCGAAAGGATGCCCACTCTGGATGAAAGATAACAGAGTAAAGGAAGTGTAACGCGGGAAATTAAAAATGTTCACATACGTACTAGAACGTGTGGATTTGTTACCATTGCAATACCAAGAAATAGTATTGATATAATACTCACCACTTCATTATGTATCGACGACATTTTTCGGAAGTCTCCTTCAACCCTCTTGCTGGATGGATCCTACACATTTGAATGTCCTAATCCCTAAAATCTACACATTCGAATGTCCTTGTTGCGTATAGCACTTACAGGATCAAACTTACGAGGAATCCTTGTCCATTCATTAAAATATGACTGTACGAAGTAGCCGCAGGCCCTAATGTAATTTCAATCCTCCGCCGTACCAAATATTGCAACCGAATGAATCATCGCACGTGCCGCTCATGACCTCAACGCCTATTCCCGTGTTTCCATTCCCATGTGCCCATAATATCATTGTTTCTGTACCTTAGCCAATCCTTCCCCTTCTCTCCTAACCACCTTCCTCGGTAATACCACCACTTTCCTACTCAATAAATCTCTCAACTCCTTACTAATAACCTTTGGTCTTTCAGGCATATCCTCCAATTCTCCGTTCGTAGGTTTCTTTCCCTTGTCCTTTCTGGTGCCTTCAATTGCTCCGCCTCCTGTATCAGCACCACTAGTTGTACCACCAGATCCGGAAGGTTCAGAAGATTGTGATGTACTCTTTGTTCCACGATGCCTGATTGATGGCTTTGGGAAATTTGATTTTTTATCGATTGCCTCAACTGTTCTTTGGAATCGACGGAACAATGCCTCGGCGCGGACAAGTGTAGATTCTAGATCTATTTGATTTGATAGTTCGTTAACTGTTGGCTTGTTAGTATCCCCTGTCTTCCAATCCTCAAGCCCCATGCGGCAGATATGAGAATAACATACCATATTTCAACACTTCATCAAAATGTTGTAAATGCGTCATAATAACATCCCTATGTTTCTCTAGAATCGCCAGAGCAATAAAAAGATGGAATCCTGAGCTCATATAATCCGTCCATAATACCTCCCAAAGATGCAGAACATCTAACCATGCAAACTCACGTTTGTACCAAACGAGTAACATGCGGAAGAAGAAGAAGAAATTGGTGCTATCTGCACTTTGAAGATGGAGATAAAGCTTGGGGTCCATAAGTTGAACAAGGTGGTCTAGAGTAAGAAGTTGAGAGCGCATGCCCGATTGATCGCGGAGAAAATTACGTTCCATGCGTTCCATGAAGTGTTGGAATCCCCAGAAAGCGATAGCATCGTCTTGCATGACGGCGTATATGGGAGCAAGGAGGTCGGACATCCCTTGTACATACCCAAGGTCACGATTATATTCATTATAGGTAAGAAGCATATCTTTCATTTGCTCCAAGTGAACATTTGTGCCCACATCAGAAAATGGTGAGTTGGGATCTGGATGCGGTGTATCTTCTCCCGCGAATAGTGGAATGTTACGATCGGTCCTATGAACATCTTTCTCTATTGCACGAACCCCAAGAAATGGGGTGTGTCAGCCTTTTGGGGTCTTGAAATGATGGGATCTTGGAATCTCTTACCTATTCGGTTTTTTTGTTCTCGCCACCACTCCCCTTCTTCTCCTTCACCTCCAAGATCTATTAAACGATCCCACCAAGCACCCTTCAATTTCACGTACTCATCGCGTAGACCTGCCATTACTGCCTTTCTTTCGTCCGCCGATGAATCCCACTCATAAACACCGAGTAAGAACAACCAAGCTTCTTTTCTAACTCCATCATCCGGATCAAGTCCGCCGTGAAATATCCTCTCCTTAACTTCATCGACTGTGATTGACAATCTGCCCGTTCTTTGATCGAAGAACTTATTCCACTCCCTCAATGTGACTGTTTTTCTCTGTTCCCTCATAGTCAAAGAACCCATCTCTGTTTCCAACAACTCAAACTCGCCGACATCTGTTTCCTCCATTTCTAAGACGTCTCTCGCCGTCCATATCCTCTGGTTCCTATCCCTCTCGCTCTGTTCTGCAATTCCCATAGCCCATCGTGCCAAATATATCCTCGCACTATCGAACTCCTCTTGTAATGTTTGGACCTCTGGATTCTTCATGAATCTCCTGACCTGCGGGGGTACCTTAGGGTTTTCGACAATTGAATCGGCGGTCCTCCTTGTAAATGTCGTAACCTTACTAAACTTTTCCATCAGATTCCACCCTGCCTCCTTTACAAACTTTGTAACTGGATCCATTCCCGCATCTCTCTGCGCACTTCTATATGTGCTCGAACCTGCGCCAGCAGCACCTCCAACTCTAGCACCACTACTCGTTGGTCTCCTCACCGGCGCTGATGTCACGGGTTTGTCTCCAAACGCTTCCTTATCTTCAGCAGACGGCTCCACCAAATATATGTTCGGTTCTGCACCACTTCTCTCAATCTCCACATATCTTCTCAGCCACCTCAATACTTCATCACCACCCCAAAACATCTCACCATTCGCCCCAAACGGATCAAAGGATTCTCTCGTCCTCTTCTTCTTTTGTAAGATTGTAGACTGACATTCTGAATCGTGAAAAAACAATGCAGGGAAGGAATCTCCAGCTCGGGAGTTTATTATGACACTTCCAAACCACCATCCTAAACTTGGTGGTCGTACGAGCAGACTGTAAATCTGCGAGACGGGTATGGCGAAAGCATAATGTCCGATCGAACCGGAATGTGTAGTTGTGGTTGGAGGAGGAGGTACGAGGTATGATTGTTTTGGTGGGGATTCTCCATCTGTAAGATCAACTTTCACATATGTGTTTAAGGTATCCCCAAGAGATGATTCGGGAAGCCATGCAAGAAGCAAGGAGGCCGCAGCCTTGGATTTTGCATCTTTGGAAGAGGAAGACGTAGGACGAGAATCCGGAGGTGGCTTTTGTTGTAATAGAGCTATGTAACCTGGTATATTATCTTTCGCAGATGGTGTAGGATGGATATAAACCTGTAGTCGTAGTTGAGATGTCAGCAACAAACGGCTTGAACGACCCCGCACTTGCTCAGGAAATTAAAGCTGTTAAGAATAGCTACCTTGCTCTTGGAGAACAATAATTTGACCCCTCTACCCGACTCTATGTGAGTGACGGTATTGTATTCGCCTTCTTCGTCGTCGCTCAAGGCGTAGAAGCTATTCGATGGTGATACCGGTCTTGCAGGGCCAGAAGACGACGTCATTGCCACGATGTCGGAAATGTTTTAACTATCGCCGGCAGTCTGGCATAGATATATCCTATGAAGGAATAACCTCAAGTATCATGGACAACGAGATTGATGGTATTCAAAAACGTTTATATGCTGACTTTGTATTGTGCTGATTGCTGATTGCTGATTGCTGGCTAGTTGTGGCTTTGATAGTATGACGAGGTTGTCTCTTTCATCTTGGCTGTTTGCGCGGCAGGCGACTTTCTTCAGTGAAGAAGCGCCAACTCGTGATCTAATCAACATTCACACTTTCTCAATTATTGTTTCTTTACTCAAATGATTATATAAATAATACAACTCTCGATATATTCTATACAAATTGCATAATCATATTGTTTGATTTAAATTTAAATTCAATGACTCGATTCATTGGTGGCTGCTAAAAACTCCCCGGTGAGCCCCACGGATTAATGAAAGCGGTCCCAACTTCTATTTGTATTATATCATTCTGTTAGGGCTTGAAGCGTTAAAACTAGTCTTCTTTATCTTATTATTATTCATTAATATTACATATTCTGAGTCTGGACTATCTGCTCAAATGGTTTATAATACCCTGAATATCATCCCTAGATGCTATCGTATTGAAGATATACAGCAACACTACCGGTACGTCATAAACTTATATTGGTTAGAACCAAATCGAGGCCTATCTTACAAAAGCCTAAATAACCTAGCCGCTATAATACTGAATTTCTAAGAAATCGAACAGCCTTATGGAGTTCTTTATAGGTTCACTAGGGAATGTCATAAAACGACATTCGAGGTGAATATAACAACATTCTTGCAATACTATTGTTGGATGAATCTTGTCGATATTCCGATATTCACAAAAGTTAATAACCCCCCCTCCCAGTCAATACTAGAAATGGAACCCTCCTCCCCCCAACTTCAATATTCATTCACCCCGTTTCCTCATCCCGCTATTCCCCACCCCTTCATTCGCCAAGTACCCCTCCCCAGCCCTATATGCTCTCCGCCATCTCACCGCCCCTGAAACACTCAGAATTCAAGTCAACCACCGGTTTCAGTGCCTTCATATCAATCGGCTTGGTAAAAAACAAATCAATCCCACTCATCGCCGCATCCCTCCGATGTTCTTCCGTGCCAAAACAGGTCAGAGCTACGATGCGCACTCTACTTAGCCTATGTGTACTTTCGTATTCACGGATATGACGCGCGGAGGTTAGGCCGTCCATTATGGGCATGGAGATATCTGTTGGGTTTGATGTTATTTAGAGATATAGGGATCAATATGAGAGGGGCATGAGGAAGAAAAGGAGAATTACCCATGAATATTATTTTAAAAGTCCCAGGTGCCTTTTTGTATTTCTCGAATGCTTCTAAGCCATTTGATGCAACATCGTATGCCTCTTTCAATTTCTTCATACTGTGGACAAGGATCTGGTAGAAAGATCAGGAGATTCCTAGATGCTAGGTAGATTGAGACTTACTTTCAAGTTGATTGCATTGTCCTCAACCAAAAGAACAACTGTGCGTGCAGACTTGTCAGTAGTGAGTGCGGTTGAGAATTTTGCTCTTGGTTCTGGCTGGACGATTTGCAAGACTGCAGGCTTTTCTGGGACTATGGGCTTTTCAATAGTTGGAGGCTTCTCAGGGGGAGCTGGGACCTCCTCGGCAACGACAGACTTCTCCAGAACTGGGAATGTCTTGAGCACAACTGGCTCATGACGTGCAGCGAGCTTTTCAAGAGCAGCTAGGGATCTCTCTGAGGCCGTAAGCCTTTGTGATACCGCGGCTGATGTAGACAGAACAAGCTTGTTTGGTCTCGCGGGCTTTTTAGCGACATCATGATTTGACTTTTCTATTATATCATGCAACCTAACCACCTCATTCTCCTTTTTTGGCCGGGGTGATAATTGTGCCGGGAAGGGAAATGAATGATAGGTCACAACAGGCTCTTCGTTTATTCTCATATCGACCCCAGAGTCCATAGATTCATTTGAGTGTTTGCGTGGTTCGATTCTAGGCCTCGCTAAATCCGTAGATTCGCGTGAATGCTGACGCGAGTTCGTCTTGAGACGTTCCTTATCGTTAACTCGGTTTGAGATAACATCAACAGCCCTAGAGTCGGGATATCCGTTGGTAGATTGTGTGAGCATAGGAGGTGAACCTGTGCTAGAGGATGTTCTAGGTTTTATGCTGGTTGGTTCGACGGTGTTTGGTATATAGCCTGCGGAATTTAAATAGTCGATACATTGACATAGAACTCTTGCTAGTTTGTAGGGGCCGGCACTATGAAGAAGTTAGAATCAATCATTGAGTGAGTGAGATGCCGGTGAAATAGATAGGGAGAAATCCCCCCGACGACCGAGTCTACTTGTAGGTCCTACTGCAGGGGAGAGACTTCACTTACGGCTGCGTTAGATAGAATACACCCTCCTCTTTATTCGAACATTTCGCGATGTCCTCGAACACAATCAAAGGCTTCTGTCCAGTGCGGTCCGTCGACTGAAGTTGTGATTGCAAGCAAACAAAAATAACACCATCAGTAGAAAAGCCAGAGCAAGCTTTCCGTACGACCATACCAAACCAATCACCAGCATAGTTTATTAAAGCAGATTTAATCGCCGTCATACTCCGTTCCTTTGCAGACCGCGCATCTGTAGGTATTGCGCAGGGGTCAGGATAGTTGTCAAGCCCGAGAAGACACATTGATAGCCCGCGACATCGTTCTTTTATCTCTCTAATCAGCTTGTTACTCTTACTCTCCACTTCGTTGTCGGATGGTGTTGAATGCTTGACAGGAATTTCCACTTGAACAGCTGTGCCCACCCCGATCGTGCTCACTATGTCAATTTTTCCATCGAGTTCTTGGACCAATTTGCCAACGATGCTAAGGCCTAGCCCTGTACCAATACTCATGGGATCTTCCTGAACAAATGGTGTCCATAGTTCGTACTTTAAGTAATCATTCGATATGCCTTTCCCGGAATCTATGATGCACAATTTCGCCATCGGGCCATCAATAGATTGATATGCCGTCAAACGAACATGAACGTACCCAAACTCAGTGTACTTCAGTGCATTCTGGAAGAGGTTGATCAGAATTCGTCTCCAACTACTTATTTGAGAGTTGACTATCCATGAGGTCTGCCAGTCGATCTCAAGGACAATCACTACACTTTCTGACAGGCCAATCTCATTCATAGTCGTATCTAGGCCATTACATTCGATAGAGAGCGGACCTTCGAAGGTTAGTTGTCGAAAGCTTTGTGCCGCAGAGACCCCCTCAATAACAGTCTCAATGAGATTACTAAGGTCAAAGTCCGCATTCATGCCAAGAGATTGTGCTGGGAGATCCTTCATATCTTTGGTATCCCCCTTGTTGGTGATTTTGGCATAATCTAGGCTAATCAAGTAAGTTAGCAGTATTGAGACCAGTTTCATGAACCTTTGCTTACATGTGATCCATAGTATCCAGTAGAACTTCACCACATATAGTTATTGAACGAATCATATCATCTTGCTCGTCGCCGGTTGATGTATCTCGAAGTGCTTCTGCGCTAGCTAAAACGCCGTGGAGAGGAGATCGCAATTCATGAGAAACTACGGAGATAAAATCGGATTTGGCGCGATCTGCAAGCTCAGAATCTAGACGAGACTTCTCGGCCATGATGCAGTTCCCAAAGGCTGTAAGGTAGGTGAGATCTTCTGCTGTTATGATTCTGAGCTCTCTTGTTGTCCAAGCAAAACTTCCTGCAAACCATTGACTATGTATATGATTAGCAATGAGCATCATACTCGAAGGTTCTCGAGGGATAAATCTGATGAGGCTACATAGGCAGAACTCCATATCTTTCATTGGAACGGCATATTGAAAATACTTACTCTCGCTGCGGATCCCTAAGAGGAAAAAATATAATAGTTCGTGCTTTCGGGCAAACTTTGATTAACTCTGCAACCCATGCCGCGACAACTTTCCGATCAGGCTCAATATTTCCGTTTTCACAAACCTCGAACGGCTCGGGTTCCAAATCAGTATTCAAAGATCCATCTTCTTCACAGAAAAATATCCGACCCTGACTATAACATGTCATTAAGCCTCTTACAGTTGCCTGTGAGAGTGTGATGTCTGTAAGCTCATCCAGTTGAGAGGATTCCTGCTGATGTCTGATTTTGCACCCCAGCAAGTCACTAGTTAGAGGCTTGGATGTTCTTTTGCATTCAGACTTTGTATCAGCAAAGAATGATGGTGCTTTAGTTCCGTCGCCGTTTTGAATCCAGTCTTGAGATCCATTGGGAGTAACACCGGGGACGAACTTATTCATGGATGCAATTTTACTCGCCGAATATCTAAAACATGCGTCAACAAAGACAATCCCATCAAGACTCATAGCTTCAAGTATTAGCTGACTTGCTCGGGAGAATATTTGCTTTAGTCTTGTGCTTGCATATGTCTCTTTCCGGGCAGACTCCGCTGAAGCGGTTCTGCTTATACTCGGCCTGGTCTTTTCAATAATTGTAGTTTTGTCGAACCCGGAAGAAAGCGAAGATGATCCATTGATCTGGTTTGCTTTACCAATGGAATTTGCCCGTGTTTGGCATATGCTCGTTTCTTCCCTAGATATGGAGGATGTTGTAGCCGTATCGATTGCACGAAAATTGGGTTCTTTCTGATAATCAATTCCGTTCGTAGAACTATTCTCCAAACCTTCACCTAGGTTAGATTTGCCAGCCACAAAAAGTCCCAGGCCTTTTACCATCTTTTCACCCCGTTCCAAATGGTGTTGCTTCTCGATGAGAACAAGATGCCTCATAATTGCTCTGGCAATCTCCTTTAATATCTCAAGTCCCTCATCGTTCAAGCCTTCATATCGTGGTTTGTTATCAACAACGCAATATGTTCCTATCACAATGTTTTCCGGGCCTAATAGTGATAAGGTCAGATTTCCTGTTGTTCAAGTAAAGAGCAACCTCTGTGCTATCAAATACTTAAAATATCGATTTCATAAGCAACTTTTAGCTATTTAAACGAAAAGCATTTTGTCAAGCCGTGTAGATGACCGACTGTGTTTTGCGGGACGTCCGATAACTACAAGAAAACTTGTAGTCATAAGAATTCAAACGAATGAGTAGTTACATACAGAGGAAGAAAAGTCATATTCATTTAGTAGGGGAAATGGAGAACTCACTGTAAATAGGAACTTCAGCATAATATCTCATATGTGGCCATCCTGCAATGTAGGGACGTGTTTTGTACTTTTCAATGGCCGAGAGATCGTTCATCACATAACGAGTCTGATTCGCGGTAATGAGGTTGGTTTTTACATTACCAGTGTCGTCTTTAGCCGTGAAAATTTGAATAGTATTTGGGCATATCCCCCAGTGCATATCTAAGATCCGAGCCCCGAGAAATATTTTGTCATCAGGCTTTGTAACATCTTGATCATGTAGAGAGACGCTCTTTGTTGCTTCTGCGATGATATATTGGTTGTGAGAATCCATTAGAGATATGAAAGACCTTTCAGTGTCTAATCGATATGCGCCAAGTTGTGCAAATGCAGTTAGTGTAGGATCATGACGAAGTCGCTTTGTAGGATCCGGCCCTCCTTTCTCGTTTTCTTTTGGATCCTCCCGTATATCTGGTTGTTCTTCCGCTTTGCATGTTGTTTCCGGTAGCGCTGCATATCCGTGCCCGTTTCTTTCGAGATTCTCATCCTCGCTTTCACGCGTAAGTTTATATTGATCTGGCGTATAATATCTATACATGTACAGTTGTTAATTTGTTCTAATCGACGAGTTTCGAGCTTCCTTACCTCAAAAGATTTCTCACTCTTTTCCTCTCGCGAGTTTTGCATTCCTCGGATTGATCAACAAAGGATGGCATTTTGGGATCAAATCGCAAGAGGTTATCGATACCAACTGATAGATGGAAATTTATGAGGAATTAGGTAATAAGGATAGAACAGTTGTGTTGGGTTGACCATACCAGCATGGAGAAAAAGAAAGAGAAATAGGAAGAGAAATAGAAAGAATGGTCGCGCATCGATGGTGCATTTAGCCTGTTCGCATGACACCAACTTCCAAGTGGAACTCAAATGCTACCGTTGACTAGAATTGCCACGATATTTCATTTTGTCAACATCTCAACCTTTGCAATAACTCTGATAGGTAACCATGGCTGCACATAGCACTGCTGCGGTCTCGAGAGAGACGTTTCTGGGTAAATTCCGATCTCGATATTGCCCAGAATATCCCAACATGCCGAAACGTTTCCAAAGGCTGCTTTATCTCGCCTATTCATGCACTTTGGCATGTATATGCAGTATCTACGATAATACTGATAGCACGATATAGGTTAAGTAGGAATTGCATAGCAGAAATTCCGGGGAAATTTTCGTGAAAGGTATTGTGCTACAACGGCACTTCCATACACGATTCTTATTGTATTACGTATCCCTGTTGTAAAACCTATTCACCCAAAGCAGTCCAATGGGACTGGGTAGACAGACTGTGGCAATAATGCCACCAGATCGTTCGATTGTGTATTGTGTGTTTTTCAGTATTTGAAAGGTTCGAGAGCTTATCCACAAACCCCAACTTTGGGTCAGATTGGTCGTGCATTAGCCCATGTCCGCCCGCCCTTGCACAGAGTTTAGAGATCGTCCTACAGTGGCGGCTGGTAATACCTTAACTCCCAGTCCTGCAGCGACTTGATGGAACAGAGACTTGCTGACCAGCTCTTCGGGCCTGAACCTTTCGGTCTATCATTTTGTCTCTGGTGGTGCCGAATATGATCGTGATATTGATCACTACTTTTTATACCCGATGATTATGATTTCATGACGATTCGTGACTGACCGTATCCTCATACTCGTGTTGGTGATTTTCGTGATGGCGGCAATGACTGTAACAGAGCGGAGACTAGAAAATCCCGGGTTCTTTCTTGAGAGATACATAGCCAAAATACCCATTGCTTCTCAGAATCATCGGCATCTTTTGGAGAGGCGCCCAGAAGCGGGAGCCCGTTACCTGCCGACAATGCATTCAACGCGGCTACCGAAACCAATGAACCGTAGTTTGAGAGAAGAAATTTATCAGTGACTTTCCATTTCCCAGAATATTCTCCCGTGGCTAGCGATGAGAATTTTGCCACGACATCGCAGAGCCCGAAGAATATCATGTAGATCTTTCAAAGCTTGGTATTATTGTGTGTTTCTTGGTAAGTTCCCTGTGAGGATACTTTGAACTTGAACAATCTTGCTAGTTAGTCTTGCTAGGTGTTGACGTAATGTTACCAAAATTATTCACACGTGACTATGAAGTATGATAAAAGTATGAAGTATGATAAAAGGACACACCTAAGGGATTGTGAATGTAACATCTCCTGTACAAATCATAAGCTGATCCGTTACCTCCGTGGCAAAACACAGCCCATGTTACTCCGAGACAAACCAATCTCTTACCGAGGTCACCCAAATAAATCCCGTACAGCTCAACCTCACACATGTACAATAACCCATTCAAGTTTGTAAATCTACGATCCAGTCTAGACTTTCCATTATCACCGGTCCATTACTCTCCAATGTTTTGTTGCAGGTCTAATTTCCTTCGCGAAATTCCTATTTGGTTGCTTTTGGCTCCTCTTGGTTGCTCTACCACTTACCGCCCGTATATTTCCCTTTCCAATAAGTTGGCTTGACCAACAAATTTCAGACTGCAGAAGTGCGATTGAATCAATGTCAGCCAATCAATCATTTTTCACCTGTCGCAATGTAGGTCACTGTGGGCATCCTATTGGGTTTGTTTCTGTTTGGTTCATCCGACGAGCTACGAATTTGGATGAGATATGGCTATGTGCATGAGGATTTCGTTCAAATGACTTTTATGTCACCGGATTTCTGACCGAGTGATGGGATGGATAATGGATTCTCTTGCAATATCACCGTGGGACATTCGCCCGCATACTGTAACACCAAAAGCAAGGTATAGAAACAGTGGCATTGATAGATTGCGGTTCGCCTGCTGGTCTACGACCACACACAAAGGTACTATTATCATCTTCATTTGAAGTTTACAAGAGAAAGACAACTTACAAATCAAGAGATGCATGGGCATTCTCGTCCTTTAGCCAATGTGTCTGTATCAAATCCAATTCAAATAAGGACTTTAACCGATACCAATACCCAAAACGAACCACATCCCCGCGTCTTCCAGTCGTTTTGCTTAATCCAATTCAATCATGCATGATTCACTTTCATAGTATCCACGCAACACTTGTGCTATTTACTTGGGTAGGGAGTGAATGAGGTAGTCCCAGGCAGGTCAAATCTAGGTTTATACACAATAACTCCATCGCCGAGCTTTTACTATTGCCCTGGAACATCTATTTGACTAATTCTTCTTTTCTTCTATATCCTCATTGCATTAATCGTCAAGCAAAGTTATAGGGGAAAATATTGAAGATTTTCCGCTAGGTCCATCAGATCCAGCTTGGAGCAGTTACGAGTACAAACTTGACCCTGAAAATGGAACCTGCGTATTGAGTACTTATACTTGCTCACTATCATGGCGTGTCTCAGCGTGTTCAGGCCTTGCCATAACCATAGCACAGGGTCTTAACCAATTTAGTAATTGCAATCAAACAATGCGCAAATGCTAATCGCGATTCTAGGCTGGTATACGAATAATCTTATTTGAGAAAAAATGCCGCCGTTGCAATTCCCAGAAAACGCGATTGGAATATAGGAACTCATTGGGGAATGAAATCTTTGAAATCACTGATACCTGAATCTACTCGCCCCAAAATACAATCATGTCAAGTCGATCCGCACACCACTATGAAACCTCTTTGCACCGCAAGTTCCATACTTCTACCGACTGCGATGGTCTAAACTTCGCGCGCTATCGACCCAAGAGCTCGACAGTGAATGGAACAAACGATTGAAGAGCATCATATATGAACATGATGAGAGAAGCGTAACATGCATTTTCGAGGATAGGTAAAACATAAATGGGGAATTGGTAATTGGCGCTGATGGCTCAAGGTCAACTGTCAGAAGACTACTCCTCGGACCTGAACGCTCACTAAATATACGACTTCCTTATGCGGCTATATTTGTGCAAGCAAGAATTGCTCGAGAACAAGCTATTTTCCTACGTTCCTTCCACACTTTGTTTCTCGGAGCACCTCATCCCTATGATATCTTTGCATTTTTGGTCTACAAGATGCGCCGGATCCGAAGATGCCGGAAAGTTAGACATCCTTCTTCTATACCTCGTGTAATTCGAGTATCGAAAGGCAAGATGAAGAAGCAAAAGTGTTCGATGATGCAGCGAGGTTGCGGTAAGTTAGTGAAATGGAGAAGGGGTGTGCGGAGCCTTGGAAAAGCACTTTCGAATGGTTACCCGAAGATCAACCAGTTGGTATTTTGGTCTCGCCGTGTGGGATCCTAGGGAAGAAACCCATCTATGAGATAACAAAAATGGAAGAGTAACATTGACTGAAGATGCGGCTCATCCAATGTGTCCCAAAAGCGAGGCCAAGGTCTCAATCATCCCACAACTGACGCAGGAAATCTTGTCGACTTCTTCAAGGCAGATGCTCACCAAAGCTCTACTATTTCAAATGCGAAGAAAAAGTGACCACCCGTGCCGGCGAGAAAGTTTATCTCAGCGTCATGAACACAACAATGTTAAAATGGCTGGTCGAAGACTGTCGAAAGCCCAGAATTAAAAAGTGCTTTGTGCAAGGGATCATGATCGCCCTACATCCGATACTTCCTTCGAATCATCTACAATCTCTAGAGAGATGTTGAACGTTATTACAATGGAAACAAATGGAATGGGGTTTGATGACCAATGACTACTGCCAATTTCACAACTAGAAAGAAGGCTTTGAAATCCCAAAATCTAAAATTCCATCCTATTCTGAACTACAGCGTGTCTAATACCCAGGACTGGCAGAGCCAGATCCAAACTCGAAAGTCTTTCAATATTCAAGATGCTTCTAATATTTGAGATGCTCCTAAAATTGAAAATGTTTTCAATGTTTGAAGAGTCATAAATCTTCTTGAATAATTTGATTTTGATAATCTTCAAAACGAATTCAAAATTTGAAAACCTCACATTGTCGGATCACAGTCTGGAATACTGGGACACTGTCCCAAACTACAGTCTTCCTTATTCAAAATATCTCAGAACTAACACCTGGCCTTTCCATAATTCTTCACCGGTCAGATCTCTATCCACATATGTACTTCTCGATTTGTACATACAGAAGTCCCATAACATAATCTTTAGGTTACATTACCCGAAGACCTTCGCTCGGTATGACTCTTAACTTCCATTCCAATTCCAAATCTTCATCCTTTAGTGCTGTCCCCGATTCGGCGATTTCTGCAGTACATTTACGGAGTAAGAATTAAACACAAAAGACTTCACCGCAATACTCTTTCTGCTTATTAACCTAACCCCCACGTCATCAATCTACATCCGAACCCATGGAATAATCATCTCATCTTTCTCAAATCCAAAACACAGCCCTATCCTATCTCCCATCATTCTACCCTAGCACTGCATATATCTCAATCACGAAACCCCCTAATGAAAACGTGCCCCCCCCTTGTCCCATGCAAATCTGACAGTTACCCCCCTCGAAAACCACCCCAAGACTCCCGGGTTCTACCCATGCCCACCCCAGACCGACCGAGCCACGAGGCAAAGTCATATACTGTTGTCTCATCTCACACCTCGTGCTCGCTGCCCACCCTTTCCGTGCCTACCGTACGCATGGCAACAGGGTTTCCTTCGCACCACTCCCAATAAGAAAGCGAATGAGCCTCAACTTTGGGGTCCAGTTTTGCTTTGTACGTGATCAAACCACTCGGAGGAAAAGAAAATTTTGTGCTAAGAAAAGGTACTGCAATCTCGGGACCTTCTTTTTCACTTCTGTAAGCTTTCTCTGGCATCGCACTGCATATCGTATTATCTAGGAGTAGTTGTGACAGGGGAGCATGTGAGGTACCAGGTACCGAGTTTTGCTCACATAAAGCGCAATACGAGAAGTACCGTGCCGTACTTTTATGAGTAGGAAGGAAGGTAAGGTAGATACCGTACCACTCCCATTGCTAATTACTATATTCACTAAAAGATGTATCCTTGAGCAGCCGGATCTCGTAAGACTTCCTAAAAGATGAGGGAAGGGGGTGTGGCTGTGGTTTGGCATGTCTAGCATGTCTAACCGCCAAATTTTAGGGGTTAGAACCTTTTGGCAGATAAACAAGAAGGCAGAAGAAGATATAGATAGATATGTGAAGATAATCATCCCGACTAAAATGTAAGAGAAATATCAATTAGCATACCTATCTTAGTTCTATGTAGCGATAGATACTGTACTACAATCCGATTCGTGGTAATACTCACATATTGTCCTCGCTGACCACTGATATCATTGCGGTGAATCTCCACAGTACAGATGGCTCATCACATCACATCCAACATATTTCTCGAAAGCTATTTCTGGTATACTATATTGCGTTCTACAGTTTGAGGATGGAGAATGAATTGGATCGTTAGTTGGAAGCTGTATATCTATTCTTGCGTCGCAAATTGCTCTAACAAGTCCTTATACAACACTAGATGTATAAATTGGCATCCACCATTTCCTCGCGACTCTATAAATAGCATCTAAATCCCAAAGAAACTACATTCATTCTCATTCGCTTCTCCAATCCAGGTGATATGTCGCGGACGCTAATTGATGACATCCGCAATCTATCATCTTTTTTTCGCAATCCAAAACATTTCTCACTCTGAATGATTCCATTTCTCTGGAATCCACTCACTGTAATCAGATTCTTTTAGCAGATAAACTGCCGTTGAATCCTAACACACACTACTACCCTACTTCACGAATATTCCTCGCCAGGTAAAGTATGTAACGTTTCATTTGGACAATTGGCAGTGCGCTGCGCATGCGATGAGCTCTCTACTACTTGATTATTAGAATAAGACTCGGAGAAGCCCATCGGTGAAGTTCTCACGGAGATGAAATTTTGGATTTCTCGATCCAATGAATTCAATCGTATATAGATACCTAGGTACATGGAGATTACAGCAGGATGGCTGCCTGAGAACCTTAGATTTAGGGCTTGGGAGACGGAATTTTGTCACGGTGAGTACTGATGATTTAGAAACTAACATAGGGCTTGGAAGACAGACTTTTGTTACAGTGAGTACTGATGATTTAGAAACTAACGGTAAGATAAGGTCACAATTATTTGAGTACAGTTATTGTATTCACGAATTCATTTGATTCATTATCCTCATCTCGTACAATTCTCAACTTGGATAAGACTCACTCGGTGGTTTTCGGTGGGCAGAGCAAGGCAGTCATCTTGCTGTTGCTGATTCATAATGATGTTTACTCAGCCAGTCCCCCTTCCCTATAGAAGTAAAATAACTAAGCTCTTTGAGTTAGGTTATGAAGATGCGGAAAGGATTTTAGAACCGAGAAACATTGCGATAACATCACATATTGTCACGGTAGCGGGCCGCAGGGTCGTTGGTTCAGGGGTAATCGAACATCAGGTATATCCGAGATATGATATAGTAGGCAGAATACAAATGATTTGCATATCCGAAATCTTCACCAAACTAATGAATTAAAAAGTCTGTACAACTTCCAGTAATTATCTCTCAAATAATTCCCTGATTCGTCGATGATGAACCCGACAAAGAGTCATATCATACGGTCGAGTTCCACCTCCGTCTCGGGGGCCTTAACTTCTGCAGCAACCCCTAGAAAGATGTCCGAATGTGCATAAGGCGCAACGCAGGTACGGCGTCAAATTCTAGAATGGCAGACTCGAAATCTGATCTTTCCAATCGGACAAAGTTCATGGCCACTCACCATGATGGTTGAAACGACGCGAACTCGGGGTCGGGGAGCACTCATACGCACATGGCATGCCTTGCCATATGCAATGTAACGCTGCGAATGAACCTGGTGAACCAACGAGGAAACGAGGAAACGAGGGAACAAGGGACATTAGATGAAACAAAAACGATAAGTCAGAATGGCCTGGTGAAGTACAAGGTTCACCGGCGAGTACTGGTGCTGTAAGGTGTAGCTGGGATTCTCTCGTGTATGTGTGTTTATTACTCACTTGCGATGGCTTTCTAGTGGTCATGACCTGCCTAGTTAGGAAGATCCGGGAATCCCCCAAATGTCAAAAATATTTTTATTGTGGATTGAATATTTTACCCTCAACAGGATAGATGAGATGGAATCCAGATCCGGGGAATCCTAACCTCAATCATTGGCATATTTGTACGAATCCCACGCGGTCCCTTTGCGGCGCCAAGGAAATTTATGTAAAAAGTGTCTACGCGAGCTACGAGGACGTATCCACATACATATCAAAGCCTTCAGAATATCCTCTTTGGGATATTCGGTGAATGTGATGGGGGGAATGAGAGGTCCATAATTTTGTTTTGAAATTTCATGAGAATATTCGAAAAGAAATATCTTGCTACCGAGGGACATGGTGGTAAGCTTACAACGTTCTCGTTCGAATCTTTCGCCTGTTCTTCGTTTGTACCCCTTTCCTTCAAGGCTTAAGAGAACCCCTGATATAGTTAGTGCCTGAGAGCTAATTTAAAAACTTGCGATGCCTTTTCTTATTAGCTTGGCTTTTATTGTAAGATATGGACAAGAAGCCGTTTGAAATTCAGGTGCAAGCCAAGCTAGCCAAGCAATACGTAAAGAACATGGGCAGAATGAACCTACACATGTGCCACAACGTTTGCCTATCTAGGTATTAGATCTCCGATAAAACAGGAATCTCCAAAATGATCATACATTAATACTGCATAAGCTACAAACTCTTTAGCCAAAGAATAATTTTGGTCCAAGTGGTTGGATTGGGATATAAATAGCCGACCTGTCAAAAGCCCCTGTGTTTAGATCAGATCATAGGGCTGAGACACAAGCGGTGGTTTGGTAAACCTAGAACCTAGTAGCCTTAAGGTCATCAAATGCCAAATTTTTTAGAGGAGTTGATTGGAGGGAAGAGGGTGAGATTTACAAAGACAGCATAATTTAATCCTGGAAGGAAACGTGTTATGGACGATCGGTGGATGGTACAGATGGTATGTAAGGTACTCACTCTATCTAAGTAACTCTATTTGCATATCGTACTTTTCCCAACTGATGCATCTAGAACTACTTTTATCGCTTAAATTGTTATTGTGCGCAGCAAACCCACTCTCTACCATTATCTCCCATCTCAACAAGCCAAAAGAATCTCAGCTCCTCCAAGTACCAAAGAAAGGCATTTAAGGATCTCGAGAATGAGGATGGATTGCGATGTGATGACCATAACCATGACCATAACCATGCCCCACCCAAAAGTACATGTAAGATTTAACCACAACTCCACTAACATAACAAAAAATAGAATTTCTAATCACAACCGTATCTTCATATGTACAGTGACTGCAAAGCTCTGTTCACGAAGTAGGCTAAGAAATTGTATCGTACCTATTCACACTGGGTATCTGACATTGCAGCGAGTAAGTATTTAGTAGTTTGATACTGGTGAGCGCAAAAACAGAAGCAGGACTTGGATGAACCGAGGAATCATAGGACGGAATGAGCGGATTTGTCAGGATCTGATGATGATTTCCTAGGACTTACTGCAGGTTCATTACTCATTTTCTTATCATCTTATTCCCTTCTTACCTACCGAGGTATTCACTGCCTCAAAATACATCTTATTGTTACCTTAGCGCGGATTGATATGGAATCCATGAACCCATGGATTCCCAAAGATGCTAACTGGGGGCAGAGGAGGATGAGGTGAGGCGTTATCGTCATGATGAGTTGGGGATGGGATGAGATGCCTTTGGTTATACCGAGATGTGAGTAGAGATGGAGGGGGGGACAAAGTATATAGAGGGACGTTGTTTCCTTAGTTGGGAGTTTTCTTCTCATCATCAACATCAACAATCTTCACTACATACCACACAATACAAAGATTCATAGCAATCAAACAGTTCTCTCTTCTCTCCAACACACTTCAATATCTTCTACTCTACTCTACTCACCTCACCAATATCACCATCTATACCAACCACTCTCCCACCAATACAACAAACGAACTCTCAAAACAATATCAAAATCAAAAATGGCAGCCCAAACCTCCACATCCACCACATTCTCCTCCACCCCCGCCTCCCCCCTCAACTTCGGTCGAGGCGGCTACAACGGCCCCAACAAGAACGACGAAGACGAGAATAACCACCGTCCCAGCATCTCCTCTCTCCGTCGCGGAGATGATGACGATGAGGAAGATGGACGAGGTGGATACAACTAAATGTTCCCCTCTCGTTCCAGCCATCCATCTATCCTCTTATCATGGATGAATAGATAACCTTAACCCTATCAACAAATAATTCGGTTAACCAACCCACCCCTTCATCACGCATTTTCGGGTCTTCTGCAGCGATTTCAGCAAATACGCATACAACGGACCGGCATATAAACAAAACAATTAGACATCTAGACTGGCAACATTACGACAATACACATTCGGTCTCACGACCACAGCATAGCATTTTTCGGCGCTTCCGCATACTTCCTTTTTCATGGCATTTACACTTCCATTCCCACTTTCGACCCAGCATTTTCATTAAACAAAAAAGATTTCTCACTTTCACATTCATCGCATGTATTTTTCAGCATACACATATACACGACAGCATAGATCGGAGTTCGGTACATTCGCGCATTTTCCAGCATGTTCCAGCATATTTCCATTTCGCGTTCGGTTCCGTTACCATAGATTCAGCATTTGAGGGTGGCATTTAGATTGGCGAGTTTGTTTGCATTGCAGCTGCATGCATACGGAGGTGTGGTTGTACGGATTTGCGATTTGGGGATTTGGCGATTTTCGAGGAGTCACAGTTTGGGGGCGATCTCTAAGGAGATTCAAGGATGGGATTGGAGGAAGATTGATTGATGGATGAATCATGATGCATTTGATGGAGTTTGATTTTATTGGCATTTCTTGGGTGTTACAGTGCTTTGCATTAGATAGATTTTCTTCCTATTCTTCTTCCAATCATACTTTTTGTACTTTTAACATATCGTCATTTCTACTTAGCAAAGATAAAAAAATCTATATTTTCATCTTAATTCTAGTCTGCCTTGAAGAGCTGCATCATGAATCCTCTAGCGTATCTACTTGCCAACACAAAATCTGGGGGCCAAAACAATCAGTCCACTGTACGTACGTACAAAATACTAGAAGAAAGTACGCATAAACTTACTTTTCGAAAACCACACCTAGAACCTCCTCGACATCACCAGCTTCACCCCTACCAGTAATTCGAGACAAGCAATTGGCTGCGGATCGAAGATGCTCAGCCGCCAAAACTATATCCGCTTCTCTTTCGTGATTGACATGCTGCTGTGCTTCATCCATGAATTCCAACAGATGGGCTGAGCATGCTGTAAGAAGCTGGCGCTGACGTTCGGTAACTCCAAGTAAATCTTCAAGATCAGTTGGTAGAGAAGTCATGTTACTGAAAATATTAACCATTTCGTTGACAAATTGACTAATACTTCCTTGAGTTGGTGAGGCATGAGCATTTCTACAGGATATTGACATCAATGAGACGAACTTTTGGGTAAAAATGCCCGTTTGAGACCTTTTGAAGTCATTTATAAGTTCTGACAGTACCTCAGGGGTTACTGAATCAGACTTATTAATAACAATCAAGGATTTCGAGGCTCGTGCCGCGATTTCGAATGTTTCAAGATCGTAGACGATTTCCCACTCGTTACGTATGTCTGACCACTCAATACTGGCGAGTGCAATAACGATGTCTGACTCATTTGCCTTCGCTTTCGCTCTTCGAATACCCTCCTGTTCGACAAGCCCTATTATTGAGTCATTCTCGCCACTGCCAGGTCGTGAAACTTGGGTCCTCAAGCCGGCGGTATCCGCAAACGTGCAAAGGTATCCGCGAATATCTAAGCAGACCTCCACGATGTCTCGAGTCGTCCCAGCTTCTTGACTGACAATTGAGGCTTCTCTGCCTACGATTTGATTGAGCAGGGAACTTTTACCGGCATTGGGTGGTCCCAATAAAGAAATTCTGATTCCTTTTTTGAGTAATTCCCCCCGATGACTTGCTGACTCATGCGCGGCAATTGATTCTAGCATAACCTCAACTTGAGCCGTAACATTCGATAATAGTTCTGCGGGCGATTCATCAAAATGTTGATCCTCCGAAAAATCAATCAATGCCTCTAACTCCCCTCGCGCATACAACAATTGTTGACGCCATGCCTCATATGTACGTCCAAGTTTCCCAGAGTTTCCTCGCACGGCAGCACGACGTTGTTGTTCTGTCTCAGCAGATAAAGTATCACTCAAAGCCTCTACTTGGGCCAAATCCAACCTATTATTCTGAAATGCTCGACGTGTGAATTCGCCTGGCTCGGCATATCGAATTTTCGCGGGCGATGTAGATTGAGGAATTGCGCCTAGAACTGATTTGACCGTAGCTGGGCCCCCATGTACATGTAGCTCAAGTACATCTTCACCAGTAACGGTTCTCGGGGCGGGAAAGTAAAGAACTAAAGCATCTGAGTCGAGAATGTTTGCGTAGTTCGTTGGTTCATACAGTGTCCTTACTGCAGCGTATCTTGGTTTGGGAATCGGGTTCGATGGGCACAAGCTTCGATAAACCTATAGTAGTCAATATCAAAGAAGGCCCGTGAAGTTGATGAGAGCTATCATACATCGAGGCATGCAGAGCCAGAAATGCGTATGATAGCTATACCGGCTCTGCCATGCGCTGTTGAAAGCGCATATATGGTATCGTCGACGAAGCTAGGTATAGTTCCTGTTTGAGTATGAAAATAGGTCTTCACATATTGTAACCGAGAGCGATTAATCAAAGCGATAGACCGAATTTCTGAAACAAATGCCCTGCGACATGCAATCGCATTAAGTCTGCGGTGGATAACATTGCGCCGCAAATGTCTGAACCTTGAAGGCACATTGCGGAGCATTGACGATCATCAACTTTTATTGAATCTTCGATCAAGTCTTCTACTGAATGGCAGGAAAGTATGGAAGATGGGTCAAGAATGGGTCAAGAAGAGATTAGGAGTTGTGATTTTTCATACCGAGCTCTCTCGCGTGCCGTAGGATTTATACCCCGCACTCACTCCCGGTGAGCCTTCTTGCGCGTTTGTCTACAAAGCTCACCGGGAGTCACGTAGTATGTATGCATCCTTTTATCCGATATTGCATTCTTCTAGGCACACGAATATACTAATCAATTGTTCGCTATTTTTGTAGCCATCCATCTAAAAGGGTAATTATAAATCCTAAATATCAAGAACTATATCCTTCCAAGCACTTCAGATGACATCCTCCGGATATGTCTAGACATACTAACAACCTTATATTACCAACTATCCGCTATCGATCAAAATTCAGTACACGTATTGCAACGAACTAATAGCATGGTAGTCAGACTCCTGTCCCATCGAGATCCGCCCATTCATTGAATAAGCATTCTTTTGCAGGAAGATTGAGCCCTGCCTGGTTCTTCAACACTTTCCCGAACAATGAACCCTTACTCCTGCATGCAGATTCATACATTTTATCACGTAGGAAACTATAAGTGAGAAGTTACAAGGAACAACAAACCAACACTTATATCTTGAAGCAAAAGATGCAGGGCATCCTTACTTAGTAACGCCAAAGTAAATTCACCAGGATTCATTGAGGAAGTAGTCATAAAGTATCACAACTTCAAACTACCCTCCGTAATCCAGGCATTCTTCTCTGTCGCTCAAATTTCAATCTACACCTCCAAGCCACGAAAGTCTCATGGGAAGACTTCTTTTGTGCTATGATCATATCTCCAGATTCCGATACAACGTCCTCTAATAATGCAGGATATGACAATGAACCAGTGAGACCTCTAGAATAGGTATATTGGGAACGACGTTCTGATCAGCATTCGCATGAAAAGAATGAGGAGGCACCCATTTTGAAATCCATCTTCCGCCGATGCGGGAGGAAGACGAATGAAAACCCCGCCCCAAAACCTCTAACCTCCAACGTCCTAAGAAAATCTTCATTGAAAATTCCACCTAAAACTAAACAATCTACGATATCCTACTTTGCATATTACTGCGATACGTCCGAGTGCCTCATCCCATCCCATCCCTTCCCATCCCATCCCAGAGAATTCCAGTACGGTGCAGTACTTTCAAATTTCATTTCACCATCACATCCAAACAACCAAATCAACCAATATCAAAGATCCCAAGAATACAACCAAGCCAATCAATTAATTTATTCCCATCTATCTAAGCTCACAGTAACCAACGCAACCCAAAACGAATGGTATCATTTCTTCATCATGATCTCCATTCATGCGTCCTTCAGGCTCATGGCGCTACTTTCGTACAAAATTACAATTCGTTCGCTTATTTTCTTTCGTTCCTGTTGTGCATTCATTTTTATCCTTTAAATCAATTCATCCGTCAATTCTCATCTCAACCCATTCATCGCACCACGCATGCACTTATAATACAACTCTCTTCACACCATTCCTCACCCACTCCCCTACCCCTGACTTCCACTCCCCCCCGCCTTCTCCCCCATAACATCAATATAACCTCTGCCCTTTTTCCCCTTCTTAAAAGTTCCCTTCCTCCCACCCGAACTAGGCGGACCCAATAAATCATCAATACTCGACGCATTACTCAAACCCGTATTTGGTCTGCTGGGCGGCGCACTGCCAGTACTCATTAGCCCGGCGAGATTTCCACCCAGTGCACTACCATTACTCTGTGTTCTGGCCATCGCAGGCGCCATGGGTGGTTTGACTAATCCCCCATCCAATACCATTTCGCTATCGCTAGATCCGCCGGGTGCTCTTTGAGGGGGTGCGCTTGCAGAGCTTGCGGATCGTGGTGGCACGCTTAGGCCACCTCCTGCAGTTGGCATTACTGTTCCACTAGCTGATCTAGGTGGACCTGTGGCTCGTGGTGGAGGTGGAGTTGCTGATGGAGCAGGTGTATTATCTGCGCCTGCTTTTTTATTGATCCATCTCTTGAGATCAGGATCGTAGACAAAGCTGCTTTCTTCACCAAGTTTAGCTCTGATGGCTTTCTTTTCTTGTGCAGCGTCCATGGAGGCGGCTTCTTTCTTGCTGCCTCCAAACCAACCACCAAGACCCCAACCTTTCTTTTGCGTGGCGGGCTTTTTATCTTTTGCAGCTAGAAGATTATTAGTAATACTATGATGTATGGAATGAGAAAAATGCTTACCATCAGCTTCAGCGGCTTTTCGGAAAGCTTCGTCTGCTTCCCGGTCGTTCTCCGCTTTAGTTTTTTCCCGAGTAGTCTCTGCACGAGCTTTCAGTCCAGGAATATCATCGTCATCATCATTCATAAAGCTCTTCTTTGGCTTCGTGCTGACAGGAGAATCGGATTGCTCCATAGAGTTGGGTTCATATGGTTTTTCGTATCCTGTGGTTGATGAGGGCGGATCATAAGAACTTTCAGTGGGTGGTTCATATTCAGTTGACGAAGGAGGTTCGTACCCCCCCATAGGCGGTTGATAGGGCTGTTGTCCATCATAACTCATAGGTTGTGGTGAATCAAAATTGGTCGATGGAGCTTTCATTGCAGAAGGAATGGCTTGGGGTGTATAAAGCGGTTCACCGTCAGTATATGGACTATAGCTAGCACTTTGAGATGTGAAGCTGGAAGGTTGATTGTATTGTTGTGAAGTTGGGCGATATTCTGAAGACATCTGTCTTTGTGGTTCATATATGTTACGACGGAATTCGCCGGATGGTCTACCCCCTTCGATTGAAGTTCTGGGTTGAGAACCATGTGAAGAACTTGGCGGCTCATATGACCCTTGTGGAGTATAGGTAGCACCTGGTGCATATCGCGAAGAAGCCTTCGTTTGTTGAGTTGGTGGTATGATTCCATTAATACCCAAACCTCCTCCTCCATTATAAGAGCTACCATAGATATCAGCAACGGATGGCGATCGACTTATAGTTGGAGTGCCACCGGCAATGCGTGCGAATGGACCAATATCAGCAAAACTTCCAGCATGTAAGGTAGCATCATTAGGATCCTGTTCATCGCCAGCAACGAACTTGTTGAACGTTGCCCATACAGAACCGGAGACTTTATCAATGCTAGGTTTGGAAATCCAAGAACCGTTTTCATCCTTGGGTGATGATTTTAACCTATTGCTAAGATCGTCAAGGGATGAAACAAATTGAGCATGGTGATATGGTGATCGTCTTGTTTGAGAAGTGATTGTCAAAGCAATACTTTCACAGTATTCTAGAGCCTTCTGTCGATGACCATACTCCGCAAGAACTGTAGCATGGTGCAACTTGTAGACAGACAAGTGTGGACTAGATGTCACAATACTAGAAGTATTGGACAACGATAAGCCATACTCGTAAACTTCACTCAAGAGAACTGGTTCCAATTCCCTATCGAAATCAAATGGCTGTCTCAAGTGATCAGAACCGACAAGGACCATGTTTGTACTTGGGTCGTCGATGCCTCCGAAAACAGATGCACTTCTTGCGAACAAGTAACAAATATGTGCAGCTTCAGCCCTACCATAGCCAGAAAGGAGCTTTCCTAGGGCAGCCAAAGCCTTGCTATCATCTATACTTCGGTTGCTAAGAACAAGACCAAGAGTCTCACGCCATCTATCAAGACCATCAAGTGCATCTTTCGAAGGACTCAATGATGAAGATGTGCTGACCATTTGGAAACCAGCGCGAGCAGATGGTGGGACAAGTTCATCTATACTCTCTTCAAAGTTACCCGCGAATATCTCATACAAGGCCGCGAGAGGTTCAGTGTTGTCACCAACATTCTTCACTTCCTTTTGTACGAATTCCTGGGCAACTTGCTTGTAAAGATCTTTTGATACAGTGTTCGAGATAAGCATTGCATGTGCCCAGAGTCGTTTGTCGACAGCTTCCCAAACAGCTTTCTCTCGCTCGCCCCTTAATAGATGCTTTCTCAAACGATCTACTGCAGAAGGGTCCACAGGATCTGCCTGTGTTAGTGTCGTCGCTGATGATGAAATTCCGGAAAGATCTGCGCCGGTTGCATACAATGGCGAGTCCTGTCCAGCCTCATCATCAATACCGGGGGAAAGGACAGTCCGGACAGCTTTCTCGACAGTTGGATTACCCTCCAAAGTCCCATCATTCTCAATAAAGACTTGTAGGATCTTCCACAAAAGTAGGCGTTCTTCAGTTCGTTTGTCATCATGAGACAGAATTTGAAGTGATCTCAAATATGATGCATTTTGCTCCAGGATTTCAATACCAGCGGCCAACCAAGTAAGAACTTCCTTCTTCTTTGTTTTACCCTTTAATGGGCCAGGGAAGCTCGTCAATCTGCTTTCCAATGGATCAAGATCCTTAACACTGCGAACCTTTACTTCTCCAGGACTTCTAACAACCATGGGCATTGTAGAAGTCATACCATACCGAGGTACGTCTACGGGGAAAGATGTAATCATAGTACCTCCAACACCCCAGGTAAAAACCGGACAGCCTTTCCATCTTTGTAAAGAATCATGTTCACGCCCATCTGTAGGAGCGACATAATCAACTAGGGAAGGCGCCCTTGGGCGTCCAGGGGCGCGAAACGTTTGCTGGGTAGGGGTAAAAGCAACCGCATTCCTGGGAGACAGTGCCTCAATAGAAGCAGGCCTTTGATAGGGCTCAGGAATACTCATTTCAAGTCGAGATCCACCGAAAGCTCTACCAGGAGATTGTGTATGCGACCTTAGTGGCGGGATAACGCCGTGCGCTTGAGCTGGACTAAGAGTGCTGGAAGGATGCTGCGGCACGTATGGCGATGGTGATGTTCGTTTTGGTGGTGATCTACCCATGCGAGTAGCAATACTTGAGTTGGGAGGTGGAGTTTGAGAAACGGAACCTATTCCTTGTTGCGGAGAGGCAAAAAACTTTGGCTGTTCACCATAAATTGGGGTTTGTGGTACGTTACTATCATTTTCATCAACTTCCCTGGTTGGTGGAAGCGGGTGTGACCTCAAACTAGGCTCGTACCCTGATGAACTACGGCGATCATAATTTGATATTTCGCCACCTGCACCATGTCCGCGCCCATCTTGACTCCTCTCGAAATGAGCCAAGGGACTAGAGGTTCGAGGCAAATGCGGCAATATTGGCTGTGGAGGCGATTGAAGGTTTGCCGATGGTGGTGGAGCATATTGCGAACGTGATTGAGGAGGAGCAGGAGAGTATCGGGATTGTACGACTGGGGGTGGAGCACTGGTTGAATGATTTAGTGGTGGTGGCGCGGGAGAATAACGTGATGTTACCGAAGGTACAGCTGTTTGTAACTGCTGACCTGAAGAAGGAACAGAAGCGTACGGGCTCACACGCTCAGGGGCGATCAAGCCCTGGACCATTGGCGGCGATTGCATTGGAGGCTGGAGGGGGGATGGTTGTCGCATAGTGGCTTCTTGATGAATTGGAGCTGAGTATGGTTGCTGGCCGGATGTAGGTGTATAATTGTGTGGAGTTCCAGCATTCATTGACGGTGCATACTGAGATGATGCGGGGGTAGTTTGATGTCGAGGAGCAGGTTTGGGTCGGGAAAGACTAGGGAGGTCTTCGAAGAAACCATTCTCTGCGCCAGATTTTGGTTTATGGGTAGTTGACCCAACAGGTGGCGTATTAATAGCAGATTGCTGTTGCTGCTGAAGTGGATATGCGCTTGGTGGAGGGGTGTTCATACTGCTGGCTCTTGGTGGAGCTAAAGGAGCTGATGCGTTGTATCCACGATTCATTTGGTTTGTGCTCACCCTTTTACGAGGTTTGACAACCTCCATGGGCAAATCATAAGGAGATGCATAACCTCCTTTTGATTTATCGGCAAAACTTTGAGCCTTAGGTAGTTCCGGACGTTGCTGTTGTTGAACTGGGTAATTCCCCATAGCGACTGCAGGGTTGAATGGTAAAGAATTCTCCGGAGTAGTGTTTGATCTCGAAAGATCAGTCAAGAAAGGTGCAGCCGGGGCAAAAGACTTGTTAGACTGCGGCTGGTCAGTTGAAGTTGCCCCTGCCGGCGTATAGCGATTGCTAGTACTGCGTGATGATGTCACTCCATTCGAATCGAACACAGCCACGTGACCATTAGAGCCTTTTATGTCGGAATTAGTAGCATCTTCAGCATCGTCTAAGAACCCTTCATCATCACTTCCGAAGAAAGCAGCTGGATCGACAGCCTGATCTTCAGCCTCATCATCATCTGGTAAGAGCTGATCATCGTCATCCAGAAACTCGTCATCCAATGCTGCTTGCCACTTGGCTGCCAAATCCTCACTGCTTGCCTCCCCATTTTCCCCGCCTAAATTCGCCGGGAATTCGGAATCAGGGCCGTCGAATACATCGTGAAGGGCGTTTTTCGGGGTATTCTCGTTGTCCATAACTGGATCTGGGGAAATGTCTTGGCTTTCGGGAATTTCTGGTGTGGTGTCCAGAGTTTGGTCGTCTGACTGAAAATGTAAGGAATCCATAACTTGCGTGGTTGATTTTCTTTCCAGTGCTGGTTGAACTACATCTAATTCTCGAGAAGCCGATGTAGTGACTTGGGCAAAAAATTCATCCTCTTCTTCCGCATTATCTCCATTATCTCCATTATCTGTGAACATAGAGAGATTTGTACTAGCTTGCGCTTCGTCGGTAGATTGAACAATAGGGATCCCTTCTTCGAAGCGTGCGCGAGATTCCTCATCTTCTTCTTGCTCCACATCACCTCCATAAGATTGACCATAATCTGGTGAATATCCGGATCCAACTTGTGTTGCTTGTGAATCGTGTGCAATTTCATCGAAAGCATCACCCGAGCTTTGTTGTGGAAAGGAATCCTCTTCGCCATCATGCGCCTCATCGAATAACATGTTTTGTGGGGACTGTTCGACCTTATTCATAATATCCTCGGCTTGGGAATGTGGTATAGAGTGTTGAATTTCTTGATCGTGAGTAGGAGGGACCACGGGAAAGGAGTTCGTTCGATCGAATTTGGGCATCATCTTGAAAGGGTCTGTATCCGTACGTGATAGGTTACATTCGGGGTCTACCTCATCATCCTCACCCCAATTTACCTCATGCGATGACCTTGCAAAAGAATCCGTACTGACGTGCTTACTATCATTCGAAGGACCCGTGGTTGGGATATCGGCTTTGTCTTCCTGGGTGACATTTGTGTCCACTACTTCATGCGATGGACTTTCATCCATTTCCACGCCCCCGGGACTTCCCAATGATGAAGTGGGCGCATTTCGCAGATCTGATAATTCCGAATGTTGGGTATTGTCTTTTCCCAATTTATCCCGTTCCACCTCTGGCTGATTTCCTTCCTCCCACGTTGTGTCATCTCCAACTGCTGATGCTTTCCCGCTGACTGGCAGATGGTTCGAAGACTCGAGGTCAGCGGAAGGTTCAAGATGCGCGATTGATTGTGAAGGAGGTTTTGAGGTAATTATATCTGCCGCGGCATTTGGCATGAATGCTGGATGCCATGATGAATTCTTTGATTCCGAGGACATCGCGATTCTCTTCGTATCCTAGAAAAATACTATACTGAAGAAATTAGTAAGTTTCTAGACATTATATTTTCGGCAATGACATGTATCATCAAAGGCATCAAAGGCATCACCAATATATCAATATATCAATATATCAATACTCTCTCTACTCACTTATTGTACAAGGGGATCTCTTTCCGCTCCGCTAATAGAACAAAATCCAATTAAAAAGACGATATATTTTTGAGTGAAGGTTAATTCATATTTTTATGAAGAGTTGAAGAATCTACTTGTACTGTTAAATGTACTCGGACATTTATTATCCATGGTGGATGGTGGATAGTAAGGTTAAGGCGACCTGGCTTGTGAGGCTGAGATGAGAGGAGGGAGAGGAGAAGGGAAGAAATAATGAGAGATGAGAACTTGTCCTTATCGCTTGCTTACCTAATACATAGTAGGTTATCATATCATAGGTAATTACGGTTGACGGTTACAACCCTCAATTTCAATAATAAATAATGTAACTATTATTGTTGTATACGACGTTTGGTTCTCGTGGCTGAGATGACCAAATATACAATATAAATTCAAACTCAAACTAAAACTCAAACTCAAACTCAAACTCATTTTATCATCACAAACTCAACCGCATCAATGAGGTATGTCTTCAAGTGGTGCATATCATCAGCCAAATCCACCAGATTCTCCTGTGGATGATGCGGATTCCGACCTTGAGCTGGACTTGCAGGAACTAGATCCAATAACTTCTTCAACCACCAAACCATCAAATGCTTCTTCCCGCAATCATAAAATCTCAAGAGAAGAAAGAAGAGGTCCTCATATACCCTTAAGGAATCTGCGTATGGGTGGTCTGCGAAATTTGGGAAGAAATAGAGGATATGGTGATTTAGGAAGAAACAGGGATATCGATACGGATAGTGAGGATCTGCGAGCTTTATTAAATGACGATTTAGGAGGGGGTGGTATGGGGAGGACATCAAGAGGAAGTTCGAATGCCGCAGATGACGATGCGCCTTTATTATCCGGGGAAGAAGGTGAAAGTTCTCAAAGACGACGCCGATCCAGCTTCGACAAGGTAAAGAATATATCATCACAACTACGACTCCCAAGCTTCTTGTCGGGAAGTAACCCATCGCAGCCACCGCCAGAGGAAGGAGATGAACAAGAAGAAGATCATGATCCAGCTTCATCCAGGACGGTACAAGTCGGTGCCATACAAACTTCCCGATTTCCTCCTAATGCCGTTTCGAATGCAAAATATACCCCTATCAGCTTTTTACCACGAACTTTGTATAACGAATTTTCTTTCTTCTTCAACATGTACTTTTTACTCGTCGCTCTATCACAGGCAATACCCCCTCTGCGAATTGGATACCTATCAACATATATTGTGCCTTTAGTATTTGTTTTAGCGATCACCTTGGGAAAGGAGGCGTTTGATGACATTGGGAGACGGAGACGAGATGCAGAGGCGAATTCCGAAGGATACACCGTCCTGTGTTTCGATAAACCATCAATCACGGATGGGGATAGATACAGTGCAAGGAGGAAGTTAAATTCAAAGGGAAAATCAAAGAAGGGGAGATTTTTAGTCCAACCGGACCGCTTGTCAGATATACAGGAAGAAGAGGAAAATGCCGAAAGCCAGGGAAGAAATGCACCAAGCTCGAGTGTTCGTGAAGTAATTCGAAAATCCCGGGATTTGAAAGTTGGAGATGTTCTGAAATTGGGGAAGGATCAAAGAGTTCCTGCGGATGTCGTTATTCTGAAGAGTACAGCCAATGAATCTTCAGCTGCGGTATCACATGAACCTGCTGTGACCAATCTTGCTGAGCCATCCGAATCTTTACTGGTAGATCCAATATCTGATCCTTCTATTGATCAATCTGCAGCTACCACTTCAGAAGCTCGGGAGTCAACATCTCAACTTGGTAATACTCCTTCCGCGGATGCTGCTGGTGCTGGTGAAACCTTTATTCGAACAGATCAATTGGATGGTGAAACGGATTGGAAATTGAGATTAGGTTCTCCTCTAACACAATGTCTTGATCCATCCGAGTTTGTACGTCTTCATGTCGTAGCTGGGAAGCCTGATAAAAAGGTCAACGAGTTCATAGGTACCGTTAGCCTACTTCCCAAAGGCAATGATGGGTATGATCCACATTTGCCGAAAGGTGGAGCAAACGCAGATGACAACGAGCAGGATGGAGATTCAGCACCCTTGACAATTGACAATACTGCCTGGGCTAACACTGTTCTTGCATCAAGTGCTACCACCTTAGCCGTCATCGTATATACTGGACCTCAAACTCGATCAGCACTCTCTACGTCTCCCTCTCGCTCAAAGACCGGCCTTCTAGAAAATGAGATCAACTCTCTTACGAAGATCCTATGCGCTTTGACACTCACATTATCTATTGTCCTGGTAGCACTAGAAGGTTTCGAGCATGTTGAAGGCGTTAAATGGTACGTAAAGATCATGAGATTCTTGGTATTATTTTCTACTATTGTTCCCATCAGTCTTCGTGTCAATCTGGACATGGGGAAGAGTGTATACTCTTGGTTTATCCAACGAGATCCAGGAATTGAAGGGGCTGTTGTTCGCACAAGTACTATACCCGAAGAACTTGGTCGAATTGAATATCTTCTCAGCGATAAGACGGGAACACTAACCCAAAATGAAATGGAAATGAAAAAGATTCATGTCGGAACTGTCTCATATGCAAACGAAGCAATGGACGAAGTCGCTTCCTACATCAAGCAGGGATTTTCAGTTCCAGTAGATGCCAACCAATCTTCAGTATTTGTCACGCCTTCCTCTGTTGCTTCAACCACCATCACCGCCACTCGAACTCGAAGAGAAATTGGATCGCGTGTTCGTGATGTAGTTCTCGCACTTGCTCTTTGTCACAATGTTACTCCAACTATTGAAGAAATAAATGGTCAAGATGTAACCTCTTATCAGGCTTCATCACCTGATGAGATTGCAATCGTCAAATGGACAGAAGCTGTTGGTCTACGATTGGTTCATCGCGATAGAAAAGGCATGCTTCTGCAATCTGTAGATACTGGCCGCTCCGTCGTTCGTGTCCAAATCCTTGAAGTTTTCCCATTCACATCCGAAGGAAAACGTATGGGTATCATCGTTCAATTCCTGGATGGCTGTGAAACCTCTACTGGCAGCAATCCCAACGCCGGGGAGATTTGGTTCTATCAAAAAGGAGCTGATACCGTTATGACTTCGATCGTGGCTGCGAATGATTGGCTTGATGAAGAAACTGCAAACATGGCTAGAGAAGGTCTTCGTACTTTGGTTGTCGGACGAAAGAAGATGTCAGTCCAGAACTACAAGGATTTCTCGCAAAGCTATAAAGAAGCTTCGGTTTCTATCAACAATCGAGATGCCGGTATGGCCCGTGTGGTTGCACATTTCCTTGAAAAGGATCTGGAACTTTTAGGTGTAACTGGTGTTGAGGACAAACTCCAAAAAGACGTCAAGCCATCTCTGGAATTGCTAAGAAATGCTGGCATCAAAATCTGGATGTTGACTGGTGACAAAGTCGAAACTGCTCGCTGTGTTGCTGTCAGTGCCAAGTTAGTAGCTAGAGGTCAATACATCCATACTATCGACAAACTCAAACGAAAGGATAATGCTCAAGATCATCTCGACTTTCTTCGTGGTAAACTTGATGCATGCCTACTAATCGACGGAGAGAGTTTAGCTTTACTTCTGACACATTTCCGGACCGAATTCATCTCTTTGGCGGTTCTTCTTCCAGCAGTTGTTGCATGTCGATGTTCTCCCACTCAAAAGGCTGATGTCGCCAAACTTATTCGGGAATATACTAAGAAACGTGTCTGCTGTATTGGAGATGGTGGAAATGATGTTTCCATGATTCAAGCTGCAGATGTGGGTGTAGGTATTGTTGGAAAAGAAGGTAGACAAGCCAGTCTTGCCGCCGACTTCTCCATCGAACATTTCTGTCACCTTACCAAACTTCTCGTCTGGCATGGCCGAAATAGTTACAAACGAAGCGCTAAACTCGCCCAATTCGTCATTCACAGAGGTCTCATTATTAGTGTTTGTCAAACAATGTATAGCATCGCCATTAAATTCGAACCAGAAGGCTTATACAAAGATTGGCTCCTCGTCGGATACGCAACCGTTTATACCATGGCCCCTGTTTTCTCATTGGTACTCGATAAAGACGTCGATGAAAATCTCGCAAATCTTTACCCGGAGCTATACAAAGAACTTACATCCGGTTCCTCACTCTCCTATCGTACCTTCTTCGTATGGGTCTTTGTATCAATATATCAAGGTGGAATGATTCAAGGCCTCTCGCAAATCTTAACAGAAGTCGATGGCCCCAGAATGGTAGCAGTCAGCTTCACGGTATTGGTTCTCAATGAACTTACAATGGTAGCATTTGAAATTACGACGTGGCATCCGGTTATGATTGTTAGTTTGATCGGGACGTTGATTTTGTATTTGGGCAGTATTCCTTTCTTGGGAGGGTACTTTGATTTAGGATTTATTCTTACTTGGTGAGTCATCTCTGTTTTCCAAGACTCACTTATGCCGTAATTTCGAACTGCAACGAAAATAATACTAATGTGCTTTTAGGGGTTTCGCCTGGAGAGTCGCGGCTATATCGGCCATTTCCCTGGTACCTCCGTATGCGGGCAAATTGATTCGGAGAACGATTAAACCGCCTAGTTACAGGAAAGTGCAGGGTATTTGATCAGAAGTTGTGATAGATGAGGGAGCGTTAGGGTAATGATTAGTTTGGGCAGATTTAAGCATAGCATTGGCGTTCTGGGAATAGGGTCATAGAAAGTATGATAGTGGTAGTGGTAAGGTAGTCGAATCGACCGAACTTAATACTATATCAACGATATTCTCCAAATGAAGAGAATGAGCGAATTAGTAGTGGTAATGCGTATTGGTTGATGATCTGTGTTGAGGTTTGAATGAATGGAATAACGTTGATACGTGATTACTATAGTAGGTTTACTAAATACGAGTTATAGTTCTAAGAATTTGAATAGATTCCATACTAATATAATAATTTTTGCGGAGATTTTTATTACACCCAGTTTCATAACATCTTTTTTAAAACGTGATTTTGAGTACTTCGCAAAAAACATTTAAATATAAAAACCAAAATATATATCTCAACTAATATAGTTTCAAATTTAATAAAATCTTTATTAAATTAATACTTTCAATTATTAAAATTATTATATTAATTTTTATATAATTTGAAGTTATATTGATGCAATTGAAAGTGGATAATTAAAAAATATAAAATTTTGTACAAAATTAAAAAAATTAAAAAAACTGAAATTTGAAATTTTTCGAAATTTTATATTTTTTAACTATTCACTTTTAATTCAATCAATATAGTTTCAAATTATATAAAAATTATAATATAATAATTCTAATATAATAATTCTAATAATTGAAACTATTAATTTAATATAAATTTTATCAAATTTGAAAATATATTAGTTGAAATATAAATAATATAAGATAAAATATTATATTTAAGTGTTTTTCGCAAAGTACTTTAAATCATGTTTTTTTGAAAAAAGACATTATGAAATTGAGTATACGAAAATAAAAGGGTGCAGTAAGCGAACTTTTATAATAAGCGAATCAAAACAACTCTGATTTTTTATATTTCTCCCCTAAACCTTTACTTATTTGAACCTATCATCTCCATCTCAATTTTCTGGAGAGCGATCAGAATGGAGCTTGGAAGTGGGTGAAGGGGGTTGGAGGGCGTGCTTTTTCAGCCGGTGTTGGGTTTGTTGAGGGAGAGGGGGGAGGTACTTGTGACTTGAGAAGCTGT
Source organism: Myriosclerotinia curreyana (assembly GCA_002162495.1). Classification (NCBI taxonomy): domain Eukaryota; kingdom Fungi; phylum Ascomycota; class Leotiomycetes; order Helotiales; family Sclerotiniaceae; genus Myriosclerotinia; species Myriosclerotinia curreyana. Next base: position 121,979 of record NGKJ01000071.1, on the reverse strand, counting down.
AGCTGGCTTAGGATGGGAGAGTTGATGTTTGAGTCTCGGCGATGCGTCTGCTTTTGGAATTTGAGTTTTTCGCTCTCATGGCGGGAGTTTGGGATGGGTACTGTAGATTAGTTTGAGATGGAATATGATTCGTTGAGTGGTGTTTGGAATATGGGTTGGACCTAGCAGATAGACTAGAAATTAGGTGGTTTTTTTCCCCCGTATGAGATTTACTGAAATACGAATAACACTTCCTCTCTCAAGCTTAGCACATTTTGTAGCTGCCTCAAGGGGATTGATGGTACTACCAATTTAGTGAAGACCTCTACATGTCAAACAGTCAAACCTATTTTTATCCCATGTTTACGCCCTGGTCATTGCATGATACAGCACTTAATCGAACAATTCTGTATTCGATCCTTCCGGTAAAAATCCGCAGGAGAAGTCGGATGATATCGAAAGGTTTCCATCCCATGGGCACCTGCGAATATTCAGAGTGTGTTTGCGGGATCTGGAGATTGGCAATTCGCGTGGAATCCCTACCCTCGAGTCGAGATATGTAATAATATGGTCCCCAATGTCATGGCCTTTAGCTTTTAACCATCAGAACCTACCAGCATTCCTGATATTTATCCTTCTATTGTAGAAGTCATCGCATTGTTCGGGGTCCCATGAACATATCGATGTTGGCCAAGACGAACCGCGATGCCGAGGAGGGTGCAGTACTAATATTTTGACGTACTAAAAACGATTTAAATGTACAAATGCGGATGCTTTTGACTGGCTAGTATATAGATACAAGATTCAGAGAGAATTGATTCATAATCTTGAAGTGTGACGAGTAGGGGCTTTCATTTTGTTATAGGATGTCAAGGTGAGAATTGTTCGTGGAGTTGGACGTGGAGCATGTAAATTCCATATCAATTTTATTCCACGCTTTTCACTCGAGGATAAAGAGAGTGTTTTTGTGCTTACCATGGTACCGAGTATGGAGGTCAGCAACACTTGCAATTAACCCCTGCTGCAGTTTCGAACATGCTATAGGCCTCAATGATCTCTTTTTGGCAGCATTAAATAATTTATACCGCCATGGTGAGATCAAAAAAGATGCTGCGGTTAAAACGTGCTCAAAATTGCCAATAAAGACCAACTGGGGAGGAGATTGTGCGGGCCGGGGCAGCAATCAAGTTCACTTGTAGACTTGAGTTGCCTCGCCGCATTACGCAAGCCACTTAATAAACACCTAAAAAGACTTGCAGCTCTTTCTGCCATGAGTAATATATAGAAAAAGCACTATTGTTTGCCTTAAATCAAGTTAGGGAGAAGTTGGGTGTGGTCAACAATGCAGTTTTGCATCAGAAATATCCGAGGTTCTGCGGATGATGACTATCATACATAAGAAAATGATGTGAAGTTTATATACCCAGTTTCATAACGTTTTTCCTAAAACGTGATTTTGAGTGTTTCGCAAAAAACATTTAAATATAAAAATTAAAATACTTTAAATATAAATATTTCAATCAATATACTTTTAAATTTGATAAAATTTATATCAAATTAATAGTTTCAATTATTAGAATTATTATATTATAATTTTTATATAATTTGAAGTTATATTGATTGAATTGAAAGTAAATAGTTAAAAAATATGAAATTTTGTATAAAATTTGAAAAGTTGAAAAAACTGAAATTTGAAATTTATTAAAATTTTGTATTTTTTAATTATTTATTTTCAATTCAATTGATATAGCTTCAAATTATATAAAAATTATAATATAATAATTCTAATAATTAAAAACATTAATTTAATATAAATTTTATTAAATTTAAAAGTATATTGATTGAAATATAAGTAATATAAGATAAAATATTATATTTAGATGTTTTCCGCAAAGCACTTTAAATCATGTTTTTTTGAGGAAAGACGTTATGAAACTGGGTGTATGATGCTAGATCCTATGCTGACTCATGTCAGTAATTTGGCGGCTGAGGACGGAAAATCAAGTACGCAATTTTTGGCTCGCTTCTCTTGAAGGGGAACAACCAGTCAACAACATGATGGGTCTAGGAAGTAGCACCTATTGGCCTCGTCTGATCACTTTGAGTTATTAAGATCACTCGTCAGCGATGAATGAACCTAGATTGAAGTGTTGGTGGCGCTTTATTGGAGTTCGTAATTATTGACAGGTTCTGTCCTACAGCGGTATCGTGGCCCGAAATCCGAGAAATTTTGCGGCGCGGCTCTCGGCAATGTTCTCCACCTCAATAATCTTTAAGTCATAGAGTTATGGAGCCTTATATACTTATAAGAGAAATGATAAAGTCTCCGCGGGGTTTCATCACGAATAACGGTTGGTGAAAGATGTCCCGGAAAGAAGTCCGGGAAAGGTAGCCGAGAGTTGCCAGTAGGGGATAATGGCAAGAAAGCAAGCTTTGATACAATCAACAACATCGTTGCAGCCAACAATTCTCAAAGAGGAAATATCTCGCACTCGCCATTCGTTGCTTGGTCGGTGTTAATAATTCATGTTACACGGCTGCATCCCAGTCGTAGAAAGTGGTACAAAGTTGTAGTCTCAGCACTCAAGCTCTTTGTATCATCGTACAACCATTCGGACACCGAATCGTCATTTCTGTCTCCTAACTCAGGGGTATGAGAAAGCCTGCCCTTATCTGGCGATATTGCATTCCTCTTTCATTAGCAAGCGCCTCCTGGAATGCAACTATTGAATTTTGTTCCATGTAATGGAATGCACATGATTCTTCTCTATATTCATGTCAAGACTCAGGGTTTCTGTTGCTGTCATTAGCTTTGCTGAAATTGACTTCATTCATAACAATATTAATTTCAGTAGGCGGAGGGAGGAATCCGAAGGATGTACCCGGGTTGTTTCATCATGACGTCAACTATGATTACACCCTTCCATTTTCAGTACTTATTCGAACTTGAATGAACTGATCTTTTATATCTCGAGGCAGTAAAAACCTTGTAGCAAGCCATCACGAGGATTGGTGTCACGTTACTCAGGCGGGATTCCGCCATGATTTGGCTAAATTTAGACTCTCCGGCGATAGACCATGATCCTACCATTATTTATACCTTTGGAGGATTACCAAGCCCTACATGTTGCTTCCATAGTATGGGTTCTAGTAAAATTAGTCTCTATCTCCGCATGAGGCTGAAGTGAGAATGTTCAGATGAAATATATTCAGATCAATGGGTCAGAATTGCCGTAGTCCAAATTCACATGAAATTCGCATGACATCGTTATGATCTATAGACTTAGCAGTGAGTTGTGAGCGGTATTAGCAGTGGCGATATGAACTCTATGAAAACTTCATTTTGGAAGTCATTAGGAAATCCCGAATCGCCCTACCTAGTTTGCCCTATCTATCTATCATTTAGTACAAACATAACCACACAATGTCTTTAAAATGTGTATACAAACCAGAACGAAGGAAGCCCGCTTATTGTACATATCTTTGTAAATTGGTTTGTTTTGAAACTCTTTCATTCCTTCTAGTGTTACTATTAGTGAAGGACGAAAGCGATCCTTTGCTGTATGGAACCTCATCCTAAACCACCATTAATGCTTAGAAACTGACAAATCTCGAATTCAGAACGGAAGCAACTCACGAATAAAAAACTTATATAAAGCACTCATCTATCTTCAAACTCACATCACTCTCCAATCTCGTCAACAGCTTTCAAGTACACACCTCCAAACATACTCGCAGAACACGACTCCTCTTTCGTGCATTCATATTCTTGCTTTCCTTCAAGTACTATACTTTCAAAAACAAGACCTTTTCCTCAGTCAAAATGAAGTTCATCATCACTTCCATCGTCGCCGTCGTCATGACATTCGCTCCCCTCATCTCCGCTGCTCCAGCTCCAGTCTCTCCCAATGAGCCCAAGCTCGTCCGCCGCGCAAGCTCAGGTGACCTGACCTACTACGATGTAGGTCTAGGTGCTTGTGGCTGGACCAATTCCGACTCCGAATTGGTCGTTGCATTGTCCCACAAACTTATGGGGACCCAATCCAATGGTAACCCATACTGTGGAAGGAAAATTAAGGTCAATCATGGTGGAAAGTCCGTCACCGTGAAGGTCGTCGATAAGTGTATGGGCTGCGCCAAATATGACTTGGATTTGAGCCCTGCCGCATTCAAGGCCCTGGCTTCTCAGTCTGCTGGACGCATCAAGGGCTCCTGGTCTTTTATATAGATCGACAAACCTTTGGTAATTGGTAGGGCGGTACCAACAGATTGATGCAGGGTCTAATTTATCTCTGGTATTGCATGATTGCATGTGTATTGCCGCATGAGGCTTAACTACAAGACTATGCCTATTCCTAAATCATAACAAATCATCCAAGAAGCAATCAACCATCCTCTCTTGAGTCCTCAATCGTAAGGCATGATATATACAAGATGTTCAATGAAGCATGAGAAGGATTTTAGATCCAAACGAATGTATTTTCTGCTACGTTGAAGTCATCCCAGTCCGTCCAGCTCTCGATAGCATCACGCCCCACCCCCTTATGATACCTCGCTAAAATCAACCCTACACGATAAAAAGAGTGTGCACGCTAGTTTTACTGTAACCAGCTCTCTCCAGAAATCCAAACGGATACCCAAAATCTCAAACGATGTCCTGTCCAAATATTTTGCCAGTGTAGTCCTTACTAATGGCAAGCTCCATAGAAAATCAAGATCTAGCCTTGAAGCATCTCACTGCCGTAATCTCGGTGGCCTCGCTGGAACCTGCGGACGGTATGCATGCCTCTTTTTTGAAAAGTCAATGCCGTGCATTCAAAGTGAAAGTGATGAACAACTTACCTTCAGGGTTCCCAATAGGTGCTGCGAAAACGATGTTGCTTACGAGAGCTAATAAGGAAAGGATAGCGACGGGCTTGAATTGCATCTTGGCTGCTTGAACGGAATTTTCGAGTGGTGGTTTAATTCTTGAGAAGTGAAGTGAGACGAAACGACTCTAAGAGGCTGGGTGGTACAGGTTGATATTGTATAAACCTGCTTGGGAATCGATTTCTTTCGTTTTGAGGATGATGGACATTTGATGCCAGTGGGGTCATACTGAGCCTTTTATAATGCGAATGCTGAGTCGTTCTCAATGTAGAAGGTGACTGAACCATTGGTGTTGTGATGATGTTGCCTTGTAGAAATCTGGCAATCGAATCGTGTCTAGTTGCTTCCACAGAGGTCAGTGGTTACTACATCTTCTTTGATTCGATCGAGGCATTCGGATTGACCGATTGGCGCGATCTTGAGTCTAGAAATGCAGAAGAAATTTACTCTGATCACAAGTGGTGATTTGTAAACTGAAGATACATGCATAGAACAGACTAACTCTTTCTTGCAAAGATTTATTGCATGCATGGTTGTATTGGCTGTTTGTAATCTTCGCAGTTATCGGGAAGAAGAACGCGGTTAGACGAAGGAACTGGTCATACTTCGGCTAGACAACGGAGTTCAAACATATGAAAAAACCTAGTTGATCGAGTATCGTCATGCGGAGGCAATATGCAGAAATCGACTCGATGTTGGTGTTGTTGCAGTAGACATGGGTGTGTGAAAGATTGAAGAAGCTTACGACCAACCCTCGATCACTTCTCATTTTTCTCCAATATTGAATCCTCGGTCGAGGGTATAATATATCCAATCCCCGCACACCTGGTGCTCCGTGTTGTAAGTCTTCATGCATTTCAGTGAGGGTTGAATGCTAAGGAATCGAAAGCGCCGGCGAACAACGCCATCAGCTATACTGTCCACAAAAGTGCCGTAGTAGAAGGTCTTGGAGACTCGATCTTCGCTGGTGCACCGTCAGATAAAGCTTCATTCGAAGCGTGGATGGATTTAGTTTATCGTAAGTTAGACACAAGACATCAATAATCTTCCTTGAGAACTAACGCTTCGCCAAATCTAGCAACCCTCATTCGTTTGACTTATGACGAAATGCTTCTTGCCCAGGAAAGTCCGGAAAAATCAGTTGAAGTCAAGGGTGGTGGATATATGGGATCACTCGGAGTGTATCACGAATTGCACTGTTTGGTGAGTCGGAACCGGGCTAAATTTGAGTGAAGTGAGGCCTTTGCTGACTATGTTTAGCGGCGCCTGAAGCTTCATATATATAAAACTGGTGTACCGCCTGCATATTAAATGGACCATCTTAGTGAGTGGCAGCAGTTCAGCTTTATCGGGAATGAAGCTAATATTTTACAGATCACTGTATTGAAGTAATTAGGCTTTCCCTTATGTGCACAGGAAATACCGCTCTTTACACGTTTGAATGGGTGGGCAATGAAACGAAGCCCCGTACAAAGACTAACTCGGAACGTGTTTGTGTTGATTTTGCAGCGATAGAAGCTTGGTCAAAAGAAAGGGAGATTGGGTTTTCGCCTGTACTTCTAGGGCCGAAATGGAGATATGGGAATTGAATTCTTTTGAATAACCTAACTGTGTATCCGCCCTTGAATATTCGCTTGTAGATCGTTCCGAGGTATGAGGAGGATTGTAAACTACATACCTACATGAAACGAGGGGAAAGACTGTCATGAAGTGAATCTATCGGAAAATACAACCAAAAGCCCCACCTTCTTCCCGTACAAAAAATGAAATCTGTAATCACCCCAGGGCGAAGCAAATGGCGGGGGAGCGGGGAGGGACTCCGCGGTTGGAATTCACTGTACTACCTAATTACAGTGCATGTGCAGTACCACCCAAACAGTACCACCTTCCCACACCTGCCCACCCACCATGTAAGACGATCGTGTCCTACGTTACAATACAATACAATACTGTGTGGCACTCCAAGCTCCTTATCTCCAGTGAATAATGCACTTTTACATGAAAGTGTTAGACTTTCATGCACATCTAAGGTAAGTAGCAGTAAAGAACGAGCACTGCATAGGTATTGTTTGTTACATGGATCCGTGATAAATTCACTTGTTGCTTGTGTATATAGGTAAGAAAAGAAGTACCTGAGTGGCGTGTTCTTTGATCAGCCCCAATAGACCCATGAGACCTGCCTCTAATGAACCTTTGAGCAACGCCACCAACGTGCATTTAAGTGAATTTATTGTTATGATATCATATTGGCTCTATCGCCCCTAGAGAAGACCTGTCCCATTAAAGCCTGCCGACCCAACGCCGTCCGAGATATAACATGTAGCAACATTCTATCGATTCCTTTCAAACGTCTTCAAAAATTGTTTGATCCTAATACTTTATCCCAACACTATTATTTGACTGAACACTATACGAAATGGTTTTCCAGGTTTCTGAAGTGACCGATGCGATTGAATTCGCGGAGGTCATCAAAGCCGAACATGAAGCCTATGAAGAACCTCTGAATACTTTTTGGAAGGTTATGAAAGGTCCAAACATCGATGAGTGCACTGAGCGTCAATGGACATGGCATAAAAGTATGCCAAATAGCCACTGGTTGAAGGTAGAGGATAAAGACACTGGCAAAGTCATTGGTGGTGCTGAATGGATGGTTCATGAAACAAATCCATTTGAGACACCACAACCAGCGCTGCCAGCATATTGGTGGCCCGAAGGTACTGTTTGGACGCTTCAAAAAAAAGAGAAATGCTAACACAACATGGCTAAACAGGTCCCATAAACGCTGCGTCTAACCATATACTGCAAGTATTCTTTGCAGGTCGCCCATCGGTCATGAATCGTCCACACTTGCGTTTGCAATCCCTTTTTTTACTACTTGTAAGCTACGAAGCTAATCTGAGACTACAGTTTTGAAAATATGTTTCATAGCTCCACCGTATCGCCGGTAGTTTGACGGTAGATTGGGGCTGCAAACTTGCCGACGAAATGGTATTGGAAGCATTTGTCGAATCTACGGACACTGGAAAGAAACTATACGAAGCTCATGGTTTCGTTCCGGTCAAACCATTCTTTCTTGACTTTCCACCAATGCCCGAAGGACAAGACCCAACAGAATGGAATGAATTAAAGAAGATCGTTGTCCCTGAGCCTGCTAGGACCTGGCTAATGTGGAGGCCAAAAGGGGGCAAATTTGAGGAAGGAAAAACTGTGTATTCTTGGGAGAAGTAGAACCTTCGTCGAATTCGTCCATTTATGATATTCCTGCATTTATGGATGGCCATCTAGTTAGTTAGTCTTGGGGTAGCTCAGAGTCAACACTGGCTCATGATCTGAGGATAAGGCATAAGCGTATTACAACAAGTAAACTCATAATCCTAAGTGTCTGTTTGTTTTAAATGTTCTCTAGTATACTCAATATAGCCCTAAGCGGTCAGGCACAGCCCGCGATGCAGGTGCGATTCGCGGGGCATATGGGCCGAATCGTCATACTTATTACTATTATAGCTGTGGCTGAAACTTCAATCTCCGTATCTC